>JAKSZP010009474.1:0-116830 GCA_022478985.1 Massospora cicadina | reverse complement strand
TTCGCTCTTGCAGGGAAATAGTTTTACCAGTAGGTAGCAGCCTTGTGCCCTCACAGGAAAGCCTCTTTGGTGCTTGCAGTTGGTTTGTAGTGCGCCTCTCCGCTGGCCATGGCGGCTGAGGGGTGCTCTTGGAATGTGATGCCCTCCTTGGTGGGGCACGCATGTGCTTTATGACCAAATGCGTCACAGTGGGTGCAGATGGGGGGCGCGCTGTCCACGGTTACCTGGAAAGGGTGGGTGGTATGCCCTTTGTTATTTATATGTGGAGTGCAGGATATTCGTTAGGTCCTTTGTGATCTCCTCAGTTGGGGTCAGAACATGATGGCTTTGCCAGTGCACAGGTGTGGCATCAGTGTAAAGCGTTGCATCTCAAAAATTTTATTTTGCCATATACGGTGAGACCATCTTTCAGGTGCTGCTCCAAAATGGCACATTTTACCATAGTAGGCAAAAAGTAAAACGTGAGGAAAATATGGTTGGATTTTGTCCGTCTGGTGTGTTAGGTTTTGATGACCCATTGCCCTTTGGGGAGGTCAATCACTATGCACACTGCAGAAGCTTCATCTGCTGCCTCCTTGTTTTTAAACCGAGGTCCAGCCAACCATGTGACATGGAGTGAGGTGCGACATACACTGCAGTCAGGAAGAAAGTGTGCACATCCCCACGAAATTTTTCCCATAGAGCTGTTTGTTAGATATCCAGAAACGCACGGACTCCATATTCCACCAACAAGAGTGGTTGGGAGTGCGGCGTGTTGATGTACTGGTTGCATCGCGCTTGCCAAGTGAGGATTTCTGGGGAAATAGTGACCGCTGGTTTTTATTATTATTTTTTTCTATTCTACCAGTTTCTCCGGGGCGTTTTTGAATGTTTGAGGCCGCTTGCCTACCACCTGCTCCTCTTACCTTACTTGCCCAACTGCTCCCTGACATGGGCACAGACTAATCTCCTCGGTGAGATTATCAAACTAGAATCTGACTTGAATTGAATAAGTTGCAAAAGTGATTGCAACAAGAGAGAAAAGTAAGTTTACCAGATGATACTAATTGATTTTTTATATTGGCAGATGGCTATCAATAAAATCAAGAATTAAATTATATTGAATCATATAAAATTACCAATTACTCAGCCAAAAACAGTTACACCTAGAAAATTAAATAAAACATCAACAATAAACCTAAATTCATTGTCTATCAAAGCAACTTAAATCCACCTACCACCACGAACTAAACCAATTGATGGATTTTTCACTCAAACAACCAAAAACCACCAACCACTAAACAAAACCAATTAACTTATTGAACTAACCAATCAATAACTGCTTATTATTTATTTGAAGCAAGCCAACCAGGGGATGGATATTATCAAAAATAGAGAAAGATTTGGCATGAAACCTGAGCAGGGTCAACTCTGTCATAGTAAGTTTTTTTTCACTTCCAGATCGGGACTTGGATTTTTCTGGTTACGTCATGGGTAAGGTTTTTGTGTTATTATACCTACTAACTGCCAATAGCTTCCTTCAGCTGGCACCCCAATTGATGTGCAAAAATAACTGCTTATTAAAACCATCAAGCTTATTAATTAACCCCAAAAGTACCAACTACTTGCCAAAACCATTTAAAATCAAATAAATTGAATATCTAACTGCTCAGCCATAACATTTCACCGATTACCATCAAAAAATAATAAGATTTTCACTTGTTACATATAAAACTCTTTATTTTACTATGAATTATTTCAAAATTCATAAACCTTCTCAATGAGTAAATACTTATATGTGCCAACTTTCATGGTGATCAGTCAAATGGTGTCAGAGTCTTTAATTTTTAAATTTTATATTTAACTTTTATTTGGGGGAGGCCAACCATGGGACTGAAACTTCCTATAACTCCAACTATCAAATTCCAAGAAAATTAAGGGGCACCCCAGAGGAGCTGAGGCTACCTCCTGTTGGCAGCGGGACTGCCAGTGGAAGGAAGAGGAAGAGTGACAGAGGAGGCCTGGGCCAAAACAGAATATAAGTAAAGGAAAGGAACCAACAAGAGGAACCAGATGGGGAACCAGGATAAACTCGCTGGCTTTGGGGGGGATGGTAAGTGGCCAAAAAACAGGCTTGAAAGTGATCCATAAGATGGGAATAGAAGTGATGCAGAACTTCATGTAGAGTTGGGGTAGTGCCAGATAGTGCATCAAGGACAACAGTGTGGATCATCCATAGCACTATTGCAACAATTAAAGCGTGGAGTGATAAGTAGATAGGGAGGATATGGAAAAGGTGAAGATGTTTTTGGACAGGCTGAAAGCCTGTTCACTCTCTCCTGGCAAAAGGGGCACATAACATCTTACCAAATTGCCTGTTAAGGCAGGCAATCTTCCAAGCAATGGACAAAAGAATTATATTGACCACATACAATGCATGAAGTTTGAGAGACATTCGACTGCTCAACCAAGCAGTACACTTTTCTCAGGAATATACACACATGGGCGCAAATGTAGGGTTGTAAAAGAGTATGGTGTGTGTACTGTCAAAAATCCTTCTGGGTATCCAAAAATTATGAGATTTCAAGCTTGTCAAGGTAGTCCACTCAGGAAATGAGGTAGGGATGTTGGGGTACCAGGTTGCTTAAAATGACTTTCCCACGAATTTCTTGTTTATAACGGGGAGTAGGGCAACACCCCATGGCGGTTTGTCTCTTATGCTGAATCTCCACTCAGCTCCCACATGGAGAAGAGAGTTTATTTGAAGTTGGGTGACATCCCATGTGGGTGCATGACAAAGGGATGCAAGGCAAAGTTTAACAGAGAATGGGAGTGGTTAGGATTGCTGAGGCCCAGGGTGTGGGAAAATTGGAGTGGGCCACGCGTGACCAGCGTTGGGCTGGGAGTGTGAGGTTGGTGACCGCAGAGATCCAGGTGCCAAGAATTTTGGTAGCATGTGCCTCAAAGTTGAGCAGGCCCATACCACTACTTTGACATGGGCCAAACATGATATTCAGGTGCACTGGCGGTGAGCAGCCTAACCAAAGCTACCATTGTAGGATGGCGTATAATGAGGTGAAGAAAGTTGGGGAAAAGGGATAGATGGGCCACAAACAAGACTTTGGACGGAAGCATGAAGTTGGCAACAACACCCTGGCTTGGGGAAATAGTCTAGTGGGCTCAAAAAAAGAAGAGATGCATTTTGTGACATTGTCCAGAATATGTTACTTCATAACCGATGAGGCGTATCCTCCCACCTCCAGCCACACACCCAAATGGCGTACCAGACCAGCAGTTGGTCTTGGCACAAAAGGGAGCACAAGAGGGGCGGTAAGGAGTGGGCGGGGCAAGCAAACCTGTGAGCTATCTGCTGAAGCAGGTTGGAAATTGGGTCCTGGTGACCAACGGGCTTGGTACTGACCAAGGAGTATGAATTTGGTTTGGAGGTGTTAAGTGCGGCGTTACTTGCCCTGAAGTAATCCTGGATAGTAGCCTTAAGCGCGCGTGCATTTTTATTGTTAAACTTTTTAAACCACACAATCATCAGCAAACGCCACATCTTGATTGGTGTTTGACCTTGCACATGGCACTAGTAATGCGGGCATTCACATTGCATAAAAATGGGTTGAGTAAGAAGTTGTACAATAGTGGGCTAAAAGGGTCCCTTTTGGCGGAGTCCCTTTGGAATGACCACATCAACGAGGAAGCCAGGGCCACGCACAGCCATTGTGACAGATTCCGTAAGTAACATCACCCACTTAATGAACTGTTGGGGGAGGTGGAACTTGTGTAGTAGGCTTTGAGTAATCCAAGTTTACCCTATCAAAAGCCTTCTGCTAGTCTAAGAAAACATTTGTCCTTGAGCCGTGGATTAGCAGACGTGAGCTATAGTTTGTATGTTCCCCATATAGACTGCTTGGGGATGAAACTCGTTGCTCAGAGGAGATTACTTTAGAAGCAACTACCCCTGGTTGGTTGGCCATAAATTTAGTGAATAATTTAGTAACTGTGTTAGTAGCGAAATGGGGGTGCCAGTTGGCTAAGTTTAGCTTATCCCCTTTCTTATACAGCATTATAGTATACCCTCCTGGCCCCCAGGAAGGAGGTGTCATGGAAACGGCTGATAAGAAATAGACTGGGCTCCCAGTCAGGGTGTGTGAGCACCCAATGGAGAGCCCAGAATGCCAAGGGCACAGAGGTCCATGCGACTAGAAGAAGGGGGGATCTAGTAGGGACGTGAGGAAAGTAAATGTTTATAAATGTACCAAAGGCCCCCAAGGCAAACCAGATGGTTGCAATGGGGGCAACCGCGAGTCTTGCAGGGACAACCCTAAGGGTGGGAGAGGCGGGGAGGACAATGACTCCTCCAGGGTGCGCGGTTACTGGCCTTCAGTTATGGGTAGGTGAGTCTGTGCGCCAGAGAGGGGTGGCACAAGACCCACCGCGCAAACAGGAATGCTGTCAGAGGGGAAAATGGGCCTAAGAAGCATTGGGGCTGAGTTCCCCTTGGTTGGAGTACTCAAGGGACCTTAGGTGGGTGGGATCAACGGTGGATGAGCCAGGTGTGGGGGCCGAGCTTGTGGGCATTGGGTGGGGCGCCCTGAGGCTGCTCTGATAGGGGAGCATACTCAGAAAAGCCTATCGGTGAAGTGAACGGATGGGTTTGCATTTAACAGATATGCAAAATGGACGGAGAGTTGACTCCATCATTGAGAGCAAGGAGGTTCATTGTGGATATGATCCACCGCCGCATGTTGGGTCAAGCAACTGAATGACCTATTCGGCGATCATCAGGATAATTATTTGGGTGGCGGCGCACTTTGCCTGATTGATTGGCAGAATTTTGAATAGAAAAAACCAACAGGCGGAGTCCCATGACAAGGCATTTTGGGTAAATGACTTTATTTTGGTACAAAGTGTGAGGAGAATAGAATATGAACTGACAACTGCCAATTGAAAGAGCAGTTGCCTTAAGTATTGGGTAGTTGGGGATTGGCGATGGGGTTTGGTTGGCTGGCAGGTGGTGGAGTGGATGGATGGATGGTTAACAAAATCTTGGCAAAAATCAAAAACCTTTTGCTGTTTTTCCCAAATTTTTGGGGCCAGACCAGGTCAATGGTACCGATCCATGCCTTGACCATTCAAGTCAGGCAGCTCAAGTGGTTTAATATCCCAGATTCATCCTGGAGGGCTGTGGCCTTGGTGCTCAGTTGTCCACAACCTGGTCCAAACTCTCAATTTGGTTGTCTATGTGATCTGAGCTTCTCAGATCCCTTCTGAGGGGTGGGGGCAACTGGTCTGAGTCACTGGTGGCCTGGTTCAAAACTGAATAGAGTTTTGATCCAATTCTTGTACCTGACCAGTCCAGACCAGCTCCGTTAGCATGGAATCTGCAGGCCAGGCTCAGATACTTGCACTGGCAGTTTCTTCAATATTTTGGTAAATTTTCCCTGGTAAGTGGGGGTCCCAGTGGCCCGCCCAAGGCCCCTGGCCTTCATGATCTCCTGTCAGGTTCCCTCTATTAATTTTATCAGGGTTGGGGAGGGGGGGAGGGGAGATATTTGGATATCTCTAGGTGGAAGGGCATTTACCCAGTGCTCATCAATCACGTGCGTCAGGTCGCTCAAATGCAACAGGGGGTCCACTTGTGCCTTTGGCCCCCTTTTGGTCCGAAAGGGATGCTGCTCACCCATCCAGTTGTAGGGGCTGGTCCTCAAGACTTACACTAACCTTTCCTTTTTTGACAGGGAGGAGCCCCCACCTGGGGCATGGACCAGGGCTAGTTCTTGTGCCTCTATGGGAGCTTTATGGCCAGGATGGCTGCTATCTTCTGGGGTGGATGGGGGGCTGCTGGGTGGGAGTTGTGGAATTCTTCTATCAGGTCCTTGCAATTTGTGCAGTCGCGTGCACTCACCAAGCTATTCTCATATGAGAGGTAGCCCTTACAGGCAACCAGGTATTGAACGGATCTGCAGGACCTCCAGGAAGCCAGGATAGCCTCCACCTCCACTTCTTGGGATTCCCCAATGAGGATTGGCTCTGATGATGTTGGCCTTTCCCTTTGAAGGTGGTCAGGAGGAAAATGAGGAAGATGTTATGCTGCTTTTAGTGAGTGGGCAGCTTCAAATGATAGGCTCCATTGTTTAAGTCCTTCTCCACCTCAAAGGGGCCAGAGCGTTTGGCTGCGAGTTTCTGGGTGGGGACTTTTAAGGGAAGATTGCGGGTGTCCAGAATGACAAAGGAGCCAACTTCGATCTCATGTCTGGGTAGGCACTTCCAGTTGGCAAACTTTTTGTAATACTCGATAGACTTTGTCAAATGTTCACAAAACAGGTTGTATGTCTCGCAAAGTGCACACACACGGTCTTCAGCTGCAGGGACTGCTGAGGAGAGATGGGGGCCAATTTGGAAGGAGGGGTTGTAACCCAGGGTGGCCTCAAAGGGGGAGAGGTTGGTTGAGGTGTGGAGTGAATTGTTATATGCAAACTGTGCAAGGGGTAGGTCCTAGGACCAAGTGTCCTGTGAGGCCGTTTCATAACAGCGCAGGTACTTCTCCAGTACCTGATTCACCCGCTCAGTCTGCCCATCGGACTGGGGGTGGTAGGCCATGGATCTGCAGGGCTTGATGCTGAGGAGGGTTAACAACTCTTCCCAGAACTGGGTGGTGAACTGGGGTCGCCTGTCACTCACTATCTCTTTGGGGAGACCAAACATGGCAAAGACATGGTTGACAAACAAATTCGTGATTTCCACCACAGTAATAGTTGAGAGGCAGGGGATAAAGAGTGAAAACTTGGTAAACCAGTCAACAACTACCATGATAGCATCTGAGCTGTTAGAGAGGGGAGCTCCACGATGAAATCTACTGAGACTGAGGTCCACGGGCCTTCTGCCTGCTGCAGGGGGTGTAGCAACCCCTTCCTTACAGATTGGTCCAAATTTGCTCTGGCACAGGTGACACAGCGGGAGATCCAGGTGGGGGTGTCCTTTGCTGACCCTAGCCAATTGTAAGTTCTCTTTATGAGATCAGCGCACTTCTTGATGAAGGGGTGCCTAACGGTCTGGGGGACATGGTGTTCTTTAATAACACAGTTGCGTAGAGATGGGGGGACCCAAACCCAATCATGGAACCAGATGGTTCCCTCCCGCAGGGTGTATGGGGCTCTCTTCTAAGTTGAGGACTCTAGGTCAGTGTAAATCTCTAACCCTTTGGGGCAACAGGTCTGGGCAGTGAGGATGCAGGGGAGGAGTGGGGCGTCAGGGGCAAGGTCAGCAAAGGCTACCATCGGAGGAGCCAAGGAGAGGATTTGGGAGGGGGGCACTACAGTAGTAAGCTCTAGCAGGTCCTCTTCACCATTGGGTGATAGCGATGGATTCCGGATGAGCATGTCCAGCAACACATTCAGGGGGCCTTTTATGAATTCATATTAAAAATGAAACCCACAGAGGTCCTGGCATGTGCAAGTTTGGTGGTACCCCAAATTCTGGGGTTTGCGGTAGTATAGTAATGACTTATGGTCAGTCCAAACAGAAATTTTGTGCTGAGCGCCTTGCAGGAGGTATCGCTAGTGGGTGAGTGACCACGCCACTGCTGCTAGCTTCTTGTCATATATTGGCCATGCTTGTTCTGTGGAAGTGAATTTGAAGGAGTAGTAGACCACTAGTTGCTCAACCCCCTCATGCTCCTGTAGCAGCATGGCGCCCACTGCCACCAATGAGGCATCGCAGGCTACAATGAAGAGGCGGGAGGTGTCAGCATACTGCAGGACTGGGGCGGTGAGGAAAACCTTCTTGATAGACTTAAAGGCCTGCTGTCATTCTGGGGACCACATAAATGGGGCGTTTTTCCTAAAGAGGGGGTGAGGGGTAGCCGCCAGTTGGGTGAGGGCTGGGGAGAATTTTTTCAAGAAGGTAATGGTGTTGAGAAAACTTCAGAGTTGTTTCTGTGTAGTAGGGGTAGGCCAAGACTGGATCGCCTCAAGCTTAGAGGGTGGAACAGCATATACGTCCTTCAGGACGAGGTTACCTAAGAAGGTCACTTCAACCCGGAAAATTAACACTTTGAAGGGTTTCACGAAGAGCCCTGATTTGTGGAGGGCTGCCACCACTGCTTCAAGATCCTTGGAATGTTGCTCTGGGGTAGGGGAGTGGATCAGAATATCATCAATGTAGGCTACAGCGCATGAGAAGCGCAAGTCCCTAAGAACATCATTGATGAGGCGTTGGAAGGTGGCTGGAGCGTCCTTCAGTCCAAAGGGCATCAATCTGAATTGAAAAAGACCCCGGGAGGTGCGGATAGCTGTGAGCCACTCTTGTCCTCTCGCCACCCTCACCTGATTAAAGGTGTTCACCTGATCCATTTTTAGAAGACCTGGGATTTGGCGATGGCTTGGGCAATGGTCTGCTCTAAGGGCAACGGGTAGGGGTCAGGGATGGTGATGTTGTTGAGGTGGCCATAGTCGACGCAAGGGCGCAGGGTGCTATCTGCTTTTTAAGCGAAAACTATGGGGGAGGCGACTGGTGAAGATTTCTTGATAAGCCAACCCTTCTCTAGCATCTTGTCTAGCCAAGACCCAAGGCCTTGTCCTCTTCCTCTGTGTAGGGGTAGAGGGGGCAGTTGATCTTAACTAGGTCAACCATCAGCTGAAACGTTAGGTCATATTTGTAGTGTAGGGGAGCTTTGAAGCGGCGACATGTCAAAGATGGACTTATAGGGGGTTAGGAAGGGTGGGAAGTCCTAAAGGAGGTCAATGGGAGTGGGGCTCGGGGGAGAAATAGAGCTGAGGGATATGTCAAGGGGAGGTTTTTCAACAAGAGAAATTATCCACTCAACTTTAGGTTTGAGAACAGCAAGGAGTTATTAGCAAGATTGATGCGGACCTGCAGTCACCGCCACCAGCCCACCCCAAAGATCATGGGATAGAGCAAGTCTTGTATAGCTGAGAAGTGGTCACAGAACCTAAAGTCATGGACAGTGAAGTGCAATGGGCGTCAGACGTGGTAAGACTTCATGGGCTCTGATGAAGCACCCAGGACTGAAGAGGCTTCTTCCATTGCCAGGTCTAAGGAATGCGCCACACTGATGTCAATGAAATTTCCTGCCGCTCCAGTGTCAAGGAGAGCCTGCATGGTAAATTCACCCAACTCTGAGGGGAAGGAGATAGGGAACAAGAAGTAGGCTTGATCTTCTTTATTAGGGTGGTCAAAAGAGAGAGCAGCCGAGGTGGACATGACCCATCATTAGAAGAGATTGACCAATAGTCGCCGGGTGAGTGTGGAACTGGGGAGGGGTTTCTGCTTCCTCCTTGTCCCAAATGGGGTAGTGAGGGTTGATGCATATGCCCGCTCCACTCTCTTTGAGGGGGCCTCCAGGTTAACTGGGGGGTGGCTCCAGGGTGGGTTTGCTCTGAGCTCTGGGGGATCAAGGGCCCACTTTCCTGATCAGGGGTGAGAGCAGGGGGTGCAGCAGGCAGGGGCTCTTCCAAGGGGAGGGTACCCAAGGTGGGTACAGAGGGGGCGCAGAGGGTGACGAGACCTGGGTGGTGCTTCCCTTGGCTGAGACCACTGGCAGGGGGAGAGGTGGTGGCACGCGGCCCCTCAAGAGCTTCAACAGCGCACGCAGGTGTATGGAAAGGCCTGGCCCCAATTGCGTGAGCCACAGAGAATGCAATTTGTAAGGACCTGGGGAGGGGGTCCCAAGATGCATGGGCAGCTGCAGTGGGGTCCAAGGCAGCTCAGAAGGTGGAGATGGCGATCTTGGGGGGATGAGCACTGTGGGGACCAGGACCGCGAAGGCTTCAATCAGGGAGGGCAGGTGTGTGGCTTTTTGCCCTAATGTGAACAGATGGAGGAGGCGCGCCAGTCTAGACTCAGGGGCCTGGACCGCTGAAGTAACCAGCGCCAGTAGGGGGTGGGGTTCCCAGATTTAGCAGCAGAGCGGAGCACTCCCCTGACCCAGCAGCGGGCGTCCCCATCTAGGGCATCAAGGAGAGCTACGCTCTGCTGGGCATCAGAAGGAAGGGGAGTTTTCCCCCATTGGTGGTGAAGCGCACCTGAAGTTTTGCCAGGACACCCAGGATTTGGTCAGACGACTCATCAGAAGGGATAGGGGGACTCCCAACCCTATCATGTTGACTGATGGGGTGATACTTGACGCCAGGCGTCTGCGGGGTGGGGACCAGGTCAACACAAACTGTTGGCATGCTCAGACAAATGAGGCCGCCGACCAGCAGGAGAGGGCCAGGTCGCAGAGAAAGAGTATGTTTAAGGTTAGGGCGTAGGCCAACGCTTTGCCAGTGCCGGCGAGGAGGGTGGAGAAGGCTGAGATTATGGGTTGATTCATTTGTCATGGAAACGGCTGATAAGAATTATACTGGGCTCCCAGTCAGGGTGTGTGAGCACCCAGTGGAGAGCCCAGAGTGCCAAGGGCACAGAGGTCCATGTGACTAGAAGAAGGGGGGATCTAGTAGGGATGTGAGGAAAGTAAATGTTTATAAATGTACCAAAGGCCCCCAAGGCAAACCAGATGGTTGCAATGGGGGCAACCGCGAGTCTTGCAGGGACAACCCTAAGGGTGGGAGAGGCGGGGAGGACAATGACTCCTCCAGGGTGCGCGGTTACTGGCCTTCAGGTATGGGTAGGTGAGTCTGTGCGCCAGAGAGGGGTGGCACAAGACCCACCGCGCAAACAGGAATGCTGTCAGAGGGGAAAATGGGCTAAGAGAAGAATTGGGGGCTGAGTTCCCCTTGGTTGGAGTACTCAGGGGCCCTTAGATGGGTGGGTTCAATGGTGGACGAGCCAGGCGTGGGGGCTGAGCTTGTGGGCATTGAGGTGGGGGCGCCCTGAGGCTGCTCCGATAGGGGAGCACACTTGGAAAGCCCATTGGTGAAGCAAACGGATGGGTTTGCATTTAACGGATATGCAAAAAAGGATGGAGAGTTGAATCCATCCTCGAGAGCAAGGAGGTTCATTGTGTATATGATCCACCGCTGCATGTTGGGGTCAGGCAACCGGATGACCCATTCAGAGATCATCATGATATTTATTTGAGTGGCGGCGCACTTTTTCTGATCAATGTGCAGAATTTTGAATAGAAAAAACCAACAGGCGGAGTCCACGACAAGGCATTTTGGGTAAATGACTTTATTTTGGTACAAAGTGTGAGGAGAATAGAATATGAACTGACAACTGCCAATTGACAGAGCAGTTTCCTTAAGTATTGGGTAGTTGGGGATTGGCGATGGGGTTTGGTTGGCTGGCAGGTGGTGGAGTGGATGGATGGATGGTTAACAAAATCTTGGCAAAAATCAAAAACCTCTTGCTGTTTTTCCCAAATTTTTGGGGCCAGACCAGGTCAATGGTACTGATCCATGCCTTGACCATTCAAGTCAGGCAGCTCAAGTGGTTTAATATCCCAGATTCATCCTGGAGGGCTGTGGCCTTGGTGCTCAGTTGTCCACAACCTGGTCCAAACTCTCAATTTGGTTGTCTATGTGATCTGAGCTTCTCAGATCCCTTCTGAGGGGTGGGGGCAACTGGTCTGAGTCACTGGTGGCCTGGTTCAAAACTGAATAGAGTTTTGATCCAATTCTTGTACCTGACCAGTCCAGACCAGCTCCGTTAGCATGGAATCTGCAGGCCAGGCTCAGATACTTGCACTGGCAGTTTCTTCAATATTTTGGTAAATTTTCCCTGTTTAGTGGGGTTCCCAGTGGCCCGCCCAAGGCCTCTGGCCTTCATGATCTCCTGTCAGGTTCCCTCTATTAATTTTATCAGGGTTGGGGAGGGGGGAGGGGAGATATTTTGATATCTCTAGGTGGAAGGGCATTTACCCAGTGCTCATTAATCTCGTGCGTCAGGTCGCTCAAATGCAACAGGGGGTCCACTTGTGCCTTTGGCCCCCTTTTGGTTCGAAAGGGATTCTGCTCCTATCCAGTTTTAGGGCTGGTCCTCAAGACTTACAGGAGGCGCGTTTCCTATAACTGGTTCATTGAGGCTAGCAACAAAGAGGAGAAATAGTTGAAATATCATTTTTAAAACTCATATGCAATTCCATCTGGACCTGGGTCATTTCCTGTGAAGTGCACCGCAAATGGCATACCAGAGTTCGTCACAAGTGATTAAATTCATCAACTCCAGGTAACAGGAAATGGTACGGATATGTGCGCTATCAAGAGATTCTTCAATTTTATCCAGTTCAACTGGTCAGATTAGTACAATTTGAAGTAATAGTTTTGAACTTTGATTTCCTCTTCAGCTGGAGTTTCTGCAATGAAGTGGTCCAGCTGCCTCACCTGTGTGCAAGCCAAGCTCTGTCGCAGTATGAAGGATTTTCAGAAAAAATAAGCAGAGATTTACCCGCCATAATATTTTTTTGCTTTGTACTGTACACAAACGTGATGTTCTTGCTGCCTTACTAGTGCGTTGAGGCGAATGGACACTTCTGCCCACTTGTGACCCCAAGCTTGTCTGTAGCCTGCAGCAGGGACATTAGGCTCAAGGTGGTCCACTTCTGGAAGCGTGTACTTAATGACTGCTGAGTCAGCCCAAGAGTGACACAATTAGAGGTGGCGTTCCTGGAGAATGGTGTTTGCTTTGAAGGTTGACCGGATAGTAAGTGGGTTCACACAGAACGGTGTGGCAAACTACAGTGCTTAAATTTCAGTGTCCACCCATGAGACAAGACTGGGTGACATGATCTCGGCTGGACAAAGTTAGCACTACTTTAGCACCTTAGCTGCTGGTTTGCAAAAGAGAAGGGAATTGACACCAAGAGATAAGAGAAATTGATGTTTGTCATCATAAAGTGTGCAACATAAGACCAAAAGTTCAATGAGGTAAGAATAAGGTCAATGTGGGACATAGACCTAAGCTACCATTGTGCACTTGGGGATGGGACATGTTGAGAGCAGCAGCAATGTTTGGGAAGGTATCAGCAAGCCTAGAATTGGCTTTTAGAATGCATTGTTTGACGTGCTCCTGTGGGGGGGTAGGCGTAAAAGGCCAGTGGTCGGTGGGTGGGTTGGTCCAGCAGTTCAAGTTGCCCACTAAAAATAGATCAGGTGGAAGTGGGAGGGAGTTGTGACGAAAGAGAACCCAGCAAGCCTGTGCATAGGTCAGTGCGTAAATATTTCAGATAACATGCACTTCGTCATCCCACAAAAAATGACACTACAAGCTCATGGCCATTGAGGTAAAAATTTTAGAAAAAAACTTGAAACTACCGGTTGCGCATATAAGCATTCCACATTGTGGTGACCAAAAGGAAAGGGAGGGGAGTAGCTTGGTTTCCCATATGTCCTCAGCACCGTGTGGACATTGGGGTTTCCTGAAAGGCCAGGATGTCCACTGGCAAATTAATTTTTAATTACTCAGTTTTCTAGCCTTGGACTGTGATACCTTGAATCTAGCAATTTATAACATCCCTATTGTGAAGGCTCCCCCATCGCACCTTAGGAGCTATGGGAAGGCCCCTGGCCTTCCTTTGGCACTTTATCAGCAGCATTAGTAAACCATTTATTTTGCACTAGATATGGGGATTAAGGGATTCCTTTGCTTTGATGTGGTTTTGGCTTTTTGTTTGTTTTGTTTAAAATTTTAAATTGCTATGCTCGTGCAGTGCATCTTTGCATGTCAACAAAAATTTAGGAGGAAAATGGGTGGTAGAATTAGTTTTGATTGAGGCTTGTTAATTTTACTCATGTAAATCTGAAACACCTATCTGGTCCTCAGGCTGATTGGCCCAATATAATTGGTGATAAGATTCTCAAACTGCTTCAGCAGTAAATGACTCAATGTCATCTAAGCCTGGGCACGTGGGATCACGGACGTGGCCATAGCTGCTGCCTTGGCCACTGCTCTGTGGGCCAGTTTGGCTTTCTTGTGCTCATGTGAGGACACAGTTTTGACATGAATGTAACACCCTTGGAAGCTACACGGATAGGTGGCGTTGGTGTCAATAGCCAATTCAAAATGGGAGTCTGCACTCCCCATTGCATTGAAGAGGATTTCGTTTTGCGTGATGCCCTCTCTGGAGGGGCATGTGTGCTCTTAATGGCAAAAGGAGCAACAAAAGGTGCAGATAGGGGGCGTGCTATCCACTGTGATGTAGAACGTGCGGGAATCCTGCCTATCATCAAGCACAACTGTGGTGTGGGAGATTTGGGTCAAATCTTCTGCTATAACTGCGGATGGGGTGATCACTGTATTCAATTTGCCCATGTACAGTTCTGGCATAAGTGTAAAGCGTTGCATTATGAAGGAGTGAAGTCCTTATAGCTCTTAAACCCATCCATGAGGTAGTTCTCCAGAACTGTGCGCTTTATTATTGTTGGAGAAAGTCAAAGGTTACAAAATTTGTTTTTATTTTGAACCACCGAGTGCATTTCATCTTAACCACCCATTAACCATATGTGAGGTCTACCACCACATGCACCTGTGCAGCTTTGTCCGCTGCTTCAATAGTTTCAAACCAAAGATTCAACCAACTGTAAGTCATGGAGTGTGGTGCAACATATTCTGCATCCAGGAAATATTTTTGCACATATCAACAGAAATTTTCCAAAAGCGCCAAATGAATATTATACAGGAAAACTTGAACCCCATGCTCCACTGATGACAGGATTTGGAATGCGGAAATTTTGATGAACTGGTTGCATTTTGCATGATAGGCTAAAATTTCTGGGGAAATACTTACTACCTAATTTTTATTTATCTAAGCCGCCAGTGTTGTCAGGTGTTTATGAACTTTGGATGGTGAGGAGCCTGATCCTGTGCCCTTTATTTGCTATCCCAACTGCTACTCAACATTGAGTGCACACTAATATCCTTGAAGAGATTATAAAACTTACCTGGTCTTTAATTGAATTTATTGCAATTAGTGTTTGCAACAAGTGAGAAAAGTCTTTGGAGTCCATAAATCTCAATTATATATGCCAACATCCATCTATATATATCGATTAGAAGTGGCGATGGGGAAAAAGAGAACCCTGTTACAATCTTACTGCTTAGTATTTAAATTAAGTTTAGGCTAAGACCAATAAAAGCATTATTTAAATACCAATTTCGAGCCTAATTTAGAATTATGGATATTTGACCTATTTGAGCTCTCAAATCTAAGCTCACTTTGACAGAATGGCTGATTGAAAATTAAAAGTAGGTATGACATATCCTTGAGGCGAAGATTGTTTATATTTTAGCCAATCACCTTGGTGGAAAATAGTTGCATTTTGAGGGACCCTTCAAGGCTATAAAAGGGGGTGTCCATGACATAAGTGCTTAAATTAAAATAAAGTGGGATTGGTTAGAACTACTGATGGAACACCCTGATTTTGCTGCATAGTTGGGGCAATTTGACTACCAGAACTTGAGCTATTTGCCTGATTAGTATTGGTAAAAATGTTACCCTAATTTGATGGGTTTTAACAGGAATTGACCTGGTCTTTTGGCCAATGTTTACATTATCGCCTATGAACTACTCTTAGTTATGCATAGGCTTGTAATTGTCCGACTTCACCCCAATAAAAATTGTTAGGGGGAGAATAAGGCTGCAAGAACTAGCCATGAACTGATTAACAGTCACTCATGAAGCAAAGATTTTTGTAATTATCACTTACTTGCTTATAAGTGACTACAAAACGGTCTTCCCAAATAGACCTGAGATTCTCAATTTCTGGTAGTGATACAGTTTTGATAACACAATACCAAGACCAACACATGAAAGAAAGGAATGAGGCTTCATATGCACATTTGCAGCTACCCCTTCTTTAGTTACTGTTTTAGCTAGGTTAGTCATGGCATTGGACTACAGATGGATGATGTGTTGAGACAATCTTTTCAGGATCTTATTTCCTACTGGAGAAGACATCTTTTACTAGCAGGTCCGATTTTCCTGGTTACTTACTATATAATATGTGGAAGGGAGACATTTTAAGTGATTTGAGGTAGCTGATATAGTAGGCCATGAGGTACTAGGTAAGATTTGATCCCAGTGTAGGGGAACTGAGCTGGCCATCTTTTGTAATATGGAAACCAGGGTTCCATTTTCTCTTTCCACAGTACCATTCATGGAAGGGTTGTAGGGAGCCAAGAAAGTAGCTGCGTCCCCATGGAAGTAGCCAAAATCTTTACTAAACTTGAGGTGAAATTCTTTCCATTGTCACACAGTAGGACCTGGGAACAACAAAGTGGGTGAATATATTTTAAAGGAGGAAGGTGGAGTAGCTTTTGGTCTGAGCGGTAAGAGCAACAGCTTCAACCCATTTGGTAAATAAACAATGCCTACCAGGATATAGAAATTTCTGCTGATACTCTGAGGTAGTGGACCTACCACGTCCAAGCTTATTGTATAAAATGGTTGTTGAGGCGTAGTGTGTTGTTACTGATATTTAGGTTTGTAGCTGAAATGCTTCTTACAGATCAGGCAGGCATCCAGCACTTTGACAACAAACCCCAAGATTCTTTCCCATTAATTACAACCTTTACCCACTGTAAGTCCAGGGAACATCGCCTTTGCATAAATCGGGCGATTTTCCCATTTCCAGATAAGAAGGGTCTGAAAATGGCGGTTATACCCCTCATCACCCATGGTGAGCTCACTCATGAAGTAGACAAGCGTTGGCTAACAGCCCTTCCTCTGAAGATTCCTCTCCTGGTTCCCTCACTTACTTCCAAACTTGTCTGCTAAATTGAGGAAATCTGTGCTGAGATCATCAGTAACCATCTTCCCCATGAGCAGGAGGGATTTTATAAAGCTGATAGCACTAAATCCTCAGAATCAAAGTGGAAATGTCAAAAATCATTGGGAATAAAGCATGACATGTGAAAAACTAATAGTCAAAAAGGACAAGGAGCGAACTCTCAGGCGGAATTGCTGATGACATCAAGCCATCAAGCAGTAGATTGCCAACCCCAAATCACTTCAAAATTGGAAAGGATAATCCCCAATTAGCAGTATCACCTTTCGGGACTGTTGCCAATAATTTGAAACCACCATTTTGAGAATCAGGATTGGAGCCAGACATAACCCATTTGGCCGAATGAACGCCCCAGCGACCAGGCACAGGTGGGTCAGCCATCCTAAACCAGTTTCTGACTCATTGGGACCGCCCCTATGTGGGTTGGCCCTGGGGGATTCCCGCTGCCCATAAGCCAGACGCCATCACGTTAACTGACACAAACACAGTAGAGCATCAGTTCAGACATTCGCAGTTGAACTGATAGCTACTCAGCCTTCCACCAAATAATTTGATGTCAGTTCATGTTAGAATTATTTCCCCCCTCCCCTGAAAATTCTCTCTGGGTTAGGCCGAATTTGAGGGCCCCAATCCCTGCTTTGACATAATACCAAATTGAACTCTATTTAATCAGTTGCATCGCAGTGAGAAAATTGTTAATAAATTCTCTCTACTTTACCTTTCAATAAAATTCCTGCTAGTATCCAATCTTTATATTTTACTTCAATTCTTCTTGGAAAAGTCCTGATGGCACTAACTTGGTGGCCCATCAGCCCCTACACTGGCTGGGCTTTACCCATTTTAATGATCACAATAGCTCTTATCATAATCAACTAGATTCAGTGTGCGAAAATCTTCTGGGAATTTAATCCTGTTATCAAAGCTATCCTCTATCAGAATTTGGAATCCTAAGGGCCTCAAATATCTCACCTTCAAGCAAGGATCCGCCCCCTTAGTCTCTGCTTTAGTGATGAACCCTTCCACTGGGGATCCCAAAGTAGCCAATCCAGTAGTGCAACCCCCTGCAGTAAGACCCTCAGGGTCTGGGGTTATATCTGTTTTGTTCATTACTAGGTTTCTTTTCACGCTTGTCCTACATCAACGAGCCTTTGTCACCCAATTTCCCGCACCATACAACATCATTCAAGCGGCAATTCCTCTGGCATTCTGTCTTGCTCTTTGGTTGCTTATGCATCCCAACTGGCAGGCAAGTCTAAACTTCTTATGCCTTTTTCCTGACATAAACGACCAGCCATTGTTTTCTGCCATTTCCGCCCTTCTCTTTTAGTTTGGCACCGCAGTAATTACCCTTTACCAAATTAATGTGCGGTCAGTAGTTTGTTTTCTGTTGTTTGTTTGGTCAGTAGCTGATTTCGTGAGCAGTGTTTGCAATACCTTGGGGAAACTTATTCATAGCAGCAGAGCTCCGTGGATTACTACTCTTCCCTTCACTTATGCTCAAGGAGGGAATCCGACTGTTCCCTCCTGAGATATTGCTAATCAAGTCCTCAACGCCCATGCTGAGATGCAAATGCATTATGTTATTGCCCTTAATAATGTCGTTGCACTATCCAATGCCCACAAGTTGTTGCCCTCTTGGATGCAGTAGAAGGGGATTCCTGTTGGTGGGTGCAAGGACTTCTGCATTCCACTGCCCATGTGGGGGATTCTAACTCGCTTGTTGCATTAGTATTGGCATCTTTGAAACCCCCATTGTCATGTTCAGACCGTTTATCTCAATTGCTTTCCTCTATTGCCGAAGCTCCTAGCTTGGCCTCTTTAATCACGACCTTCTTTGAACAGGCCCCCACGCTTGAGTTCTCTAATGATATGCTTCAAGCAATTTTAGATCAGTGTAGGATTCTGCCTCTGCCCATCATGAATTTTGGTCCACCCCTATGGGGACAGTGGAAAAAATGTGTAAGGCTGTGACCTCCATCAATTCTTCCCTTCGCCATGCTCTACGCTTTCAAGTGGGAAATTATATGTGATCAGACTACCCAATAATGACTCATTTTTTTGCTCTTCATGTTGAACCAGTATTGTTTCTGGATCAAAAGTAAGCCAATATCCCCACCCGAGCTGTGTTTTCCT
Source organism: Massospora cicadina (assembly GCA_022478985.1). Lineage (NCBI taxonomy): Eukaryota > Fungi > Entomophthoromycota > Entomophthoromycetes > Entomophthorales > Entomophthoraceae > Massospora > Massospora cicadina. The sequence goes on along the minus strand of JAKSZP010009474.1, from coordinate 98,024 downwards.
ATTTCACCTATTAACAAATCAGTAAAAGCTCAGATTGAATTATCTAGTTCCCAAGCCCTTACTCTTCCCAACTTTACTCCTGAAAAGGACCCCGACCTTCCCCCTGATTTACTAGCTTTCTCTTCAGTTAAAGCAGAGACAACCAAATCTACCAATAAACAAAGCTTCGCTTATTTTTTTATTGCCTATAAAAATTAGCATCTGTTCTCATCATTTATCCTTTGAGGCTTTGGTTGATACCTGAGCTGCGGGTAATTTTATGAGAGTGGAGCTAGCCCAACAGTTGGAGCTTACCTGGACTTAAGTCCTTGGTGATGGTTGCTTCATCAGCCACCCAACCCTCATACCTAGTCTGATGGCCAGTACCTTTCTTGGTTCATCACTTTAGCTTTTGTGATCAGTTCTCTGAAATTCCAAACTTGGTGTTTCCAGTAATTTTGGGGGTAGGATGGTGGCACAGAAAACATTTTAGAACTCACCTGGAGTTTAACATGTTGTAATTTGCTAATGATCAAGTGGAGGGGAGTTACTCTAGTTTATACCCTTACAAAAACTCAAGGCCACAGTTCCATCACTTCCTTCATTTCCCCTGAAGGCCTTCCATTAGTTTTTCCTGATGCATTGATGTGCTATTGGAGTATCTTCAATTTTGAGAAGGTGGACCATCTCCACCCATACTAAATTCGACGTAGGGTTTAGATCATCAGTGTAGTTGGTGAATATTAACTGTCCTTTATATCCACACACAGCAGAGGAGGAGGCTGCTCTCAATGCTTAGTTGGACAATGTTCTTAAAAAATAATGGTAATCAAAGAAAAATCACCAGTTGCTTCTCTCATATTTTTGCCAAGAAGGTTGATGGTTCCCTCCGCCCCTGCGTGGACTATGGACACTTAAATAAAATCATAGTACACAATTCCTACCCTTTATCCCTGGAGCAAACTATTGGTCAAGTGATTGCCAAGTCTTGTGTGTTCTCTAAACTCGATATTTGTAATGCCTTTAACCAAATCTAGGTGATGGAAAGTCAAGAGTGGCTTACCGCTAACTGAACAAAAATAGTTATTTTACAATTTTGATAAATGCCCTTCAGGTTGAAGGATGCTGGCCACATTTCAGCAAATGATCAATAGTGTGCTGGGTGATTTTCAATTCACTTGCGCAGTCATATATTAATGGCATTTTGATTCACTTCCCAACTCCCAAACAGCACGCAAAAGACTTGGAAGCGGTTGTGGCTGCTTTGCACAAGGCGGGCCTGTTTGTCAAGCCTTCAAATGCGAGTTTTATAGGGAGAAAGTTACCTTTTTTAGGAAATCTAGTACTAAAAATGGGTATGCTATTCTTCCCTCCAAGTTGGATGCCATCCGCAAATGTCCAACACCAACAACCATAAACAATTAAGAATTATTTTTGAACCATCATTTTTCTAAAGTATTTTCCCTATCCCTTTTCCAGTTAGCGCTCCACTTCACCCCTCACGGGTAAGAATGTTCCCTTTCATTTGACACCCAAGTGCAATCAGGCTTTTGAGTCAATTAAAGAGATGTTCTTATTGCCCCCGTTCTAAAAGACGCTGACCCCTCCAAACGCTATATTGTTACATGTGATGCCTCATCCATTGCAGTTGGGGCTGTTCTGCTTCAGGAGCATGATGGAATAGAACATCCAGTTGCTAACTTTTCCCAAAAATTCTCCTCTACTGAACAATCCTGGGCCATCTATGATAAGGAGTTAGCAGCCATAGCATGGGCTTTAACTTATTGGTAGTATCTGTTATAAGGCATTCAGCATGAGTTAATGGGGCGTATGGATCATCAAGCCCTACTGTATTTACATAAACCACAGAAGTTGGCATATAGGAAAGCACGCACCTATCAGGAATTATGTTTCTTCAACTTTAAATACGGGTTAGTGAAAGGTGCGCTAAAAGTGCTCGCCAATTTCCTTAGCTGCAACCCTGCTCATTGCCCCACAGAATCAGATGATTCGGATCTGGTCACCATGATTCCTACCATCCAAATTTTATCCATTGTACCCCCCGTGGTCTCATCATTAGACTTATCTCATGATGCTCCTCTTATTTCATGGATTTTAGCAGTTCAAATGACCTATCCCGAAGGAGTGAAGTTATTAGACCAATTGTCCCTTCCAACTAACAAACATTCCATAAAATCCTTGGTGGAGGGTCTCATTTATTTTTGTCACAGGTTTAATTACTCCTCTCTTTAGAGCTGAGGTTTTTTGGGCCCATCACAATGCTCCCACAATCAGTTATCTGGGAAATAAGAAATGTATTGACTTGTTTAAGTGGACTTATACTTGTGTGGGCTTATCAAAATAAAGTACCAGCCTGGATCACCAATTGCATTACCTGAGCATGAGCCAAATCAGATCAATCAGAAAGAAATGGCCTTAATCTTTTAAAATAGGCTGAGGGTCCATGTAATTTTAATTTATTGCGGGGAAGGCCGACCATGGGACGGACACTTCCAAATATGACTCAGACGAGACAAAACTTAGTACCAGGTGAGGCACCCTAGATAAGCGATGCTATCTCTTGTTGCCAGCGGGAACGCTCTTATGGGAAGGGGAGGGAACGTGTGTAGGGGGCGTAGCCACTATTGAGCACGTGTGGAGGAAGGGGTCTGATTTGATGAACCAGACTGGGAACCAGGAGGAGACCAGCTGCTGGCGACGTGGTGGGAGATATCCAAACATCCACGCTTGAAAGTGATCCACCAAATGAGACCGGAATCTGTGGACAGCTTCAGGGAGGGTGGGGATGGATCCAGCGATGGCATCCAAGACAATCGTGTGGATAGTCCACATGGCGATTGCAACCACCAGAGCACGAAGGGAGGGTGGGAGGGGGAGGCCATTGATGAAGCAAACATATCTCTTGACAGACTGAAGGGATGTGTTTGATACTGGCCTAGCAGACGTTGGACTTCGCGCCATATTACTTTAGAGGTGGGGCACTTCTCCAGGCGGTGAAACAGCGTTCCATACTGGCCACACACGACACAGGATGAGTGTAAAGCATTAGAGCGCTCAGCTGTACGATACACCCGCCTCAGGCAGCGCCACACATGGGAGTGGACTTGAGGCTGCAACAGAGGAAGTTTTGCGTATTTCCAGATAGTCTTTTGGGTCTCAGTGGAATAAGGGATGTCCATCATGTCCAGGTAGTCCACCCTGGATAGGACTTGGGGTCGAATGGGGATCACGCCATCATGGATGGGTAGCCCCTGTACCTCTTGTGTGAACTGAGGAGAGGGGCGGCCTCTTCGGGTTGTATGTCCACTAATACGAATTCTCCACTCTGCGCTTCGCATGGAGAGTAGGATTCGTTTGTAGTGGGTTTTGGTCCCGTGAGGACCTGTGGCTGATGTGTGTGATGCGAGGTATTTCATCAGGGAGTGGGGGTTTGATGGATTGTTGAGGCCCAAGGCTCGGGAGAAGTTGGAGTGGGCCGCGCGGGACCAGTGTTGGGATGGGAGTGTAGGAGCAGTGACGGCTGCAATCCAGGTGCCTAGGATCTTGGCGGCATGGGCTTTTAAGTCAAGTAGGCCCATGCCACCATGATGATGAGGGCCAAACATGACCTCTAGCCGTACTGGTGGAGGGCGGCCTGACCAAAGCCAACCTTGTAGCAAAGCATACAGGGATTTGAAGAGGCTTGGGGAGAAGGGGATGGCGTGGGCTCCAAACCAGACTATGGATAGGAGCATAGATTTGGCAAGAACAACCCTGCCAGTGAGGGTAGTAGGGTGGGCTCTGAGAGAGGCGATTCGCTTCGTCACGTTGTCCAGTATATGGCCCTCCATTACTGCTGACGCGTATCCTCCTGCCTCCAACCACACGCCCGGATGGCGTACCAGTCCTATGGTAGGTCGCGGCACAAAGGGGAGCACCAGTGGAGCGGTGTGTTTTGAGTTATTAAGGCGTGGACTTGGGCGAGCAGCTGGGCTGGGTTGGGAACTACTTGCTGGGGCCCAGCAGTTCTGAAACTGACCAAGGAGGATGATTTCAGTTTTGGAGGCGTTCAGTGCCGCATTGCTTACCCGGGAATACTCCTGGATGAGGGCTTCAAGCGCGCGTGCATCTTTGTTATTAGACACCCCCACCACACAATCATCTGCAAATGCCATCATCTTGACTGGGGTTTAGCCTGGCACATGGACCCCAGTGAGTTGGGCATTCACATTTCGCAGTAGTGGATCAAGGCTGAAGTTGTATAAGAGTGGGCTCAGGGGGTCCCCTTGTCGCAGGCCCCTTTGAGGATGGACTACTTCCATTAGGAAACCTGGGCCGCGCACAGCCATTGTTGCAGATTCCGTGAGCAGCATCACCCAGTTAATGAAGCGGGGAGGTAGGCGGAATTGTTGGAGGCAGGCCCTAAGGTATTCCCAGTTTACTCTATCATAGGCCTTTTGTTGGTCCAAGAATACAAGTGCCCCAGAGGCTGTGGACTGACACACATTAGCCACAGAGTGCACGTTATCCCAAATCGACCTTCTGGGGATGAAACCAAATTGTTCTGGAGAGATGGTGGCAGATGCTACAGTCCCTAAACGGTTAGCCATGATTTTTGTTAAAAATTTGGTGTCTGTGTTTGTTAGAGAAATGGGGCGCCAGTTGGCTAAGTCTAGCCTATCCCCTTTCTTGAAGAGTGTGACTGTAAAAGCCTCATGTCCTCCTGGTAGGAGGCGCATTTCCAACAGGCTTTGGTTGAGTGAGGCTAGCAGCAATGGGGATATATATTTAAAATATTTTTTGTAGAACTCATATGGAATGCCATCTGGGCCTGGGCATTTTCGGTTTGGCACACCGCGAATGGTAGTCCATAATTCATTTGGAGTAATTAAATTCATTATTTCCGGGTATCAGAAAATGGTGCGGATATGAGCTCTGTCGAGAAATTCTGCCATTTCTTCCGGCTGAATTGGTTCAACTCAATATAACTCAGAGTAATATCTTTGCGTTTTGATTGCCACTTCAGCCGGTGTGTCCACAATAGAATTATCCGATCTTCGCACCTGTGTGCAGGCCACACTCTGGCATGGTGCAAAATTTTTTTTGAAGAAGTATGCAGTGCACTTGTCACCTTTAGTGATGCGTGTGGCCCTGTATTGGACACAAACCCAATGTTTGTGTTGCCTTTCAAGTGCGTTGAGGTGGGCTGCTGCCTCCGCCCACTTCTGGCCCCATGCAGGGCTATATCCTGAGGCTGGAATGTTGGACTCCAAGTGGGCCAATTCCGCCAGTGCACACGATATAACCGCCGATGTGGCTCGTGAGCGTCTGGATGAGAGATGGCGATAGTGGCGGATGGTGTCTTCTTTGAATATTGCCCATGTGGAAATGGGGTCCGTGCAAAACGGTGCAACAAACGATTTTGCCAAAGTTGCCTCTTCCACCCACATGGAAAATCCTGGCGACGCAAGCTCTGGGGGGCAGATTTTGCACCAATGTGGGACCTTGCAACTGTGACGGGTAAGTGGTATGTTATCGAGACCAGTCGGTGGTCAGAGAATTCCATTTTCGTTGTTTTGAAGTGGGAGATGTGGGGTTGGAATTTTGCCAGCGCTAGAATAAGGTCATGTGGGTCATGGACCTTAATTGGCCATTGTGGACATGGGGATGCGTCATGTTTTCGAGCAGTGGGGCATGTCATGGCAGCGCATCCATTAACCCAAGGGTGGCTTTTAGAACGCGTAGTTCTACGTGACCCTGTGGGGCGTGGGGTGAGGGTGGCCACCAGTCCGTTGGTGAGGTTAGCCAACAGTTCATGTCACCAATTAGGAAAGAATTGGGGGGTAGCGGGAGGGATTTGACCGATGAGAAAAATTCCTGATGCTCTTGTGCACCGTTTGGGGCATAAATGTTGACGATTGTGTGTGCAACATCGGCCCATGAGAAGGTGACAACGTTCACTCAGTCATTTAGGAATGTTTCTGAAGATGTAAATTTAGAAAAATTTGTTTTTCTGAATTAGCACCCCACAGTGCTTTGACCAAAAGGATAGGGATGGTAGGAGCATTGTTTTCCAAGCATCCTTGGAACCTCGTGGACAGTGGGTTTCCTGGATGGCCAGGATATCTATGGGTAAATTATTTTGTACAAAACTCAGTTTCCTAGCCCGGGATGGGGAGGCCTTGAGTCCGGTGATATTCAGCATCCCTAGAGTGAAGGTTTCCCCCATAGCACCTTAGGTGCGAGGGGTGGGCCCCTGGCCCACCAGCCTCTTCCAGGTCCCCACGGGCTTTCACAGCAGCGCGGATATTAGCAGCAACGCTATTGGGGTTTTTTTAGTTTTTTTGGAAAGAGTTGCGTTGGCTTTGGCCTTCGCTTTTTGTTTTCCCGACGTCGGACAAATTTTTGCGGTGCGGATAAGTTCAGTGCACCGTCGAGTGGGGCAAAAAAATTTTTTTTGGTTGGGATAGGTCCCAAGTCAGTTTCAACCGGGGCTTGGGTGCAGCGATTGGGTGAGATTGAATCTCCCATTGGATCCTCGGATTGAGTGGCCCATTAAGCTTGGGCCTCCCAATCTGATTGGGTGATGGATTCCCAAGTTGCTTCTGCTGCAAAGGTCTCCATGTCCTCCTGGCGTTGTGAGTGTGGGATGGTGGTGGTGACCTTGGCCGCTTCCTTGGCTGCAGTCCTATGGGCCTGCTTGGCCTTCTTCTGCTCCTGCGGGGAGATGGGCTTTACCAATAGGTAGCAGCCTTGTGCTCCCCACGGGAAAGCCTCTTTGGTGCTTGCGGTTGGTTTGTAGTGTGCCTCTCCGCTGGCCATGGCTGCTGAGGGGTGCTCTTGGAATGTAACGCCCTCTTTGATGGGGCACGCGTGTGCCTTATGGCTGAACGCATCACAGTGGGTGAAATGGGGGCGCGCTGTCCACAGTTACCCGGAATGGGTGGGTGGTGTGCCCTGCGATGTCAATAAAGGTGGAGTGCAGGATCTGGGTTAGGTCCTTTGCGATCTCCTCAGTTGGGGTCAGAACTGCGATGGCTTAGCCGGTGCACAGGTGTGGCATCAGCATGAAACGTTGCATTTTGAAAGATTGTATTTCGCCATATATGGCGAGACCATCTTTCAGGTGTTGCTCCAAAATGTCACGTTTTACCGTAGTAGGCAAAAAGTCAAACATGAGGAAAATTTGGTTTGATTTTGTCCATCTGGTGCGTTTAGTTTCGACAACCCATTGCCCTTTGGGGAGGTTGACCACTACATGCACCGCTGCAGCCTCGTCTGCTGCTATTTTGCTTTCAAAACCTAGGTCCAGCCAACCACGCGACATGGAGTGAGGTGCAACATACACCGCGGTTGGGAAAATTTTGTGTACATCTTCAAAAATTTTTTCCCATAGGGCCGTTTTTTGGATGTCCAGATACACACGGACTCCGAATTCCACTGACAAAAGTGGCTGTGAATGTGGCGTGTTGATGTACTGGTTTCATCATGCTTGCCACGCGAGTATCTCTGGGGAAATTGTGACCGCCGGTTTTTTTAGTTTTTTTCTATTCCGCCAGATTCTCCGGGGCGTTTTTGAACGCTAGAGGCTGCGGGCCTTCCGCCTGCTCCTCTTGCCTTGCTTGCCCAACTGCTCCCAGACATGGGCGCAGACTAATCCCCTCTATGAGATTATCAAACTAGATTTAGTCTTGAAGTGAATGGGTTGCAAAAGTGTTTGCAACGAGAAAGAAAAGTTTTGGGGTCCATGTACATTGGTGCCATGGATTTTATTGTCAAACTTTCTTGTTCTTGTGGGTTTACTGTGGTGCTGGTGCTGGCCAATCAGTTTAAAAATTTTCCCTATTTATTTCATGCTCTTCCTCAATTTCATCAGAAGAAACTGCTCATCTTTTCATGCGCCATGTGTTTCATATTTTTGGTCTCCCGCAGGAGATCATCAGTGACCATGGGTCCCAGTTTACAACACGGTTATAGTTTGAGCTTTTTTCACTTCTAAAAATACACCCTGCCATTCCACAGCATATTTTCCCAGCTCGATGGATAAACTGAGCGGGTTAATTAAATTTTAGAACAGTAATTGCGCTTTTATGCTGCAGCCAAGCAGGATACTTGGGCTAATGACCTCCCTCTCACATAATTTGCCAATACAATGGAACTCATGCCTCATGGGGCTTTCTCCTTATGAAGCAACTTTGGGTTATAACCCCTCATTTTTGTTCAGTCCTTGCCAGTGTCTGGAGGTCCCAGATGCCGCAAATCATGCAGAGCATATTTTATCTAATCAGTCCTTGGTGTGGGTGCATCTCACTAGGGCTATCAGTGACTACAAGCAGTCTGTGCTTTGAAGCAGCTTTCTGGCTATGATATAGTAGTGGGATCATATGTCATTCTTGATACACGTCATTTGTTGATGCAGGTACCTCCCAGAAGTTTTCAAGTAAAAATTTGGTCCCCACTTGGTGAAGGATTACTTGGGCAATGGAGATTTACGGTTAATTTTGCCTTCTCATTGGAAACAGCATCCTGTCTTCCACATATCTCAGATGTCCCCTTTCAAGGAAACTATCCCCGCAGATTCTGAGCTGATAGTAATTGAGGATGCAGAGGAGGCTGAGGTGGAGAGTATTTTAGCATCCCACAAACCTCAGATGTCATTTCAATGTCTTATCGCTTGGATGGGTAAACCAGCCTATGAGAACAGTTGGGTCAAGGCCCACAATTGCGCAAAAGCATGGAACTGGTCGAGGCATTTCATGATTCACATCCCAATGCTCCCTGTCCCCCCCCCAAAAAAAAAAGTTGCAACCTTAATGGCGATCAAGCTGCCCAGGGCTCACAAGAATGTAGCTTTCACGCAGTTTCCCGGTGGTGGCGCCCCACCTCTGTTAAAAGGAAAGGGTAATGTAAGTCCTGGGGAACAACGCTTTGCGTAGATCAGGCAATTTTACCATCTCCAAATAAGAAGGGTCCAAAGAGGGCGGCTGTACCCTTCATCACCCAGGCTGACCTCACTCTTGTGGTAGATGAGCGCTGGGTAACATCCCTCCCTCTGAAAATTCCTCACCCAGTTCCCTCGCTTACCTCTGTCAAACTTGTCTGCCAAATTAATGAACTGTGTGCCTAGATTATTGGTAACCATCTTCCCCACAGTGGGAGGGACTTTATAAAACCAATCTCGCCAAATCCTCAGAATCGAAGCCAAAAAAATTGAAATCAATGGGAATAAAGCCTGATAGGCAAAAAACTAATAGTCAAAAAGGTACAAGGAGTAATTCTCAGGCGGAATTGATATGACATTGAGTCATTAAGCAGTACAATCTTAAATGCTAAAATTCCCTTAAAATCGCCAGAGACAATTCCCAATGAGTAGGTATCACCTTCAGGGACTGTTGCTGATAATTCAAAACCCCCATTTTGAAATTTGGGATTGGAGCTAGATAAGCCCAAATGGCCAAACAAACACCCCAGCGACCAGCATGGGTGGGTTGGCCATCCCAAACCTTTTTTCCAACATATTGGGACCGCCCCTATGTGGGGAGGCCCTGGAGGATTCCCGTTGCCCATCAGGCGAGATGATTTCGCGCTAACTGATGCAAATGCAGTAGAGCCTTAGTTCAGGTGTTTACGGATGAACCAATAATGACTCAGCCTACTTCCAAATCCTTTTATGTCATTTCAGATTATATTTAATTCCCCCTCCCCTGAATATTCGCTGGGTTAGTTAGAATTTGAGGGCCCAATCCCTGCTTTGACATACTACCAAATTAAACACTATTTAACTCAGTTGCAACGCACTGAGAAAATTGTTGTTCAATTCCTTTATTTACTTTACTTTCCAATAAAAATCCTGCTAGTACACAATCTTTTTGTTTTTACTCAATGCTTCTTGGCAAAGCCCTGATGACACTAACTTGGTGGCTCATTGGCCCCTATACTGGATGGGCTTTACCCATTTTAATGATCACAATAGCTCTTACCATATCTCTTTCTGCTAAGCATCACTTTTCGAAAATCAATTCAGCCTGAAATTTAGCTCCACTAAAGAGATTTACAATAACTATTAGCAAATATGGCGGGAAACCCCGCAAAAGAACCCGCAGGCTATGCCAAACGAGCCAGCAACACCCCAAACGAAGCAACCCTCGGTTACCCACCTCAGGGTCAACCAGAATCACCCGCTCTCAAGCAGCAGCCATGAAAGCAGGCACCACCCCCAACCTGGAGCTACTCCAACTAGCGCCAGTTCACCTGGTCGCACTTCTGCAACCTGCACGCCTAACAGCTCTGTGTGTGCTGCCTCCCACCAACCCGCTGGGCCCCCTCCAACCAAGGAGGCCATCACCCACGCTGTTTTAATGGCGTCTGCTCAGTTGAATGCAACTCAGCCCATCCAGACTTTCACCTACCCCATTGTGTCAGCTAATTCAGCCCCATCTATTATTGCTGACGCCGTGTTTCTGGCTCCCTCCATGAGGGGCGATACCCAGCTACCTGGCCCCCAAATCCTCAGATGTAAGGTTGGATTAGCCGCACATTCTGGTTCACTAAGCACCAAATTGGGACAATCTACTCTTCCCAATGAGGATTCAAATGGTTCGGATTTTGGAACTTCACACCAGTTCCAATCTCACCCGTCCCATTTAAACCCCGTAATTGGCACTTCTCAAGTTGGCACTTTATCGCAATATGCTTAAAACGACCAATTCATTAATCAGCCAATGAGTTTTGCCCACGAAGTCACAGCAAACACTCGGGCTGAATTTACCCAAATAGATTGGGATGGTGATGAAACATCTCCCTCCTCCCAATTGGCTGGAGTTAATTCCAATCTGGATGGGACTCCCCAATTTAGCGAGGCCCAACAATCACCTGGCCCCCAAACCCTCGGATGTAAGGTTGGATTAGCCGCACATTCTGGTTTACTAAGCACCAAATTGGGACAATCTACTCTTCCCAATGGGGATTTAAATGGTTCAGATTTTGGAACTTCACACCAGTTCCAATCTCACCCGTCCCATTTAAACCCCATAATCGGCACTTCTCAAGTCGGCACTTTATCTCAATATGCTGAAAACGACCAATTCACCAATCAGCCAGTGAGTTTTGCCCACGAAATCACATCAAATACTCGGGCTGAATTTACCCAAATAGATTGGGATGGTGATGAAACATCTCCTCCTCCCAACTGGCTGGAGTTAATTCCAATCTGGATGGGCCTCCCCAATTTAGCGAGGCCCAACAAACCGCCCCTCAATTTAATATGACGCCAGCAACTGCTGTAACATTCCAGAAACAAGGGAACTCCGCAAACTTGTCCAAACCACCAGCTCACACTCAACCTGCAATTGCAGCCCAAAGCAAACACAAACGTACCAAAGGAGCCACTGGGGCGTGGCAAAAACCTCTGGCACCAACGCTACCCAAAGCTGATCCCCGTGAAGTGGCGTTTATTGCCGATGTTAAGAAGAAATGGGCCGAAACTAGAGCGCAAAAAGCTCTACCTCGCTCAACCCTCTCCCACGCAATTCGCCTTTATTATGGGCATAACCCTGTTGAATTCTATACAGAGGATTACTTCTCATACTTTGCAGCGATTGCGGAGACATTCCCTATTAACACCACCATCCATGAATCAGTGGAGGGCCACTACATCGATGTGGGCTTCACTGAAGCTGCCCTTGCTGACCATGCTGCCACCCTCCAGGTCATTATTCCACGCGGATCTCTTTGCATCTCCCGCACACGCTCTCACCTGGAGAAAATTTCATGGGTTACTTTTTCCAACCTACCAACGACTGTTGATCCTGAGTCTCTTAAACTGGCACTCCATCGTGGTTTAATGGAGTTTGGGTCTGTTCTTTCAGTGGACTTTAGCGTCCCCTCTTACTATGCTCCCACTCAAAGAGCTCGCACTGCTAGGGCGTCGTTCATCCCCTCCCCCACTGTATCCCGCAACATTGAGGTTATTCCTCGTGTGGCGGTAGTTGGGGCATGCCCTGAGATCTTTTTGTCGACCCTGATCAGGCGCGCCCCCGGTGTTCATGGTGTAACGCCCTTGGACACTTGTATAGTGGCTGCACAGCTCGAAAACAAGCCCTCTTAGCCACCACCCAGGGGCCTAAACCAGGCCAAAAACGATCCCACATGGCTGCATCAGCAATTCCACAACCCACACAATGGGTTCCTGTTCAAGACCTGTCCCCTGAGGCCTTACGCCTAGCAGTTGAAACAGCTAACCCCACTATTGGTGTGGGATACCTTCGCGCTCATGCCCCCCTTCCAATGGGCACCCCCTCCAATCTCCCAGAGTCAATTCCCTCTCTCACCAAGCGCAAGGCATCTCCCACAGGGTGCCCCTCGTCAGCCACCCCCACTCAGGGCTCCGCGGCACCCCCACCAACCCCCACCAGCGATTTATCGCATCAGCCCTCAGCTCCCAATGGAGCTATGCCCACCAGCATGGACTGGCAACTCGCGGCCTGCAGTAGAAGTGCCACCTCAAAGAGTCCTACCCCAACCCCACAGTCCATTTCGCGCGGATCCTTTGCAGTGTTGGAGGAAGTGAATATGGACTCAGACTCATCAAATGGGGACACCGCGGAGGTCACCATTGAGCACCCTCAGGTCCTTCCCCTGAAACGGAGCTGGGGCAGCATCCTAGGCTGGCTTACTGGGTCCTCCGCCCCCCACCCTCTCCTTCCCCTCAGAACCCTCGACGCTCCTCACGGATTGCAGCTAATAGTCAAGCTAAAGGACTCAAAACTAGCCGCCTCACAGCAGCAGGTTTAAGCGCTGGCAACCCCCCAGGACATGGAGGGGAACAGCTATGAGTCCCCATGGCAGCACCCTGGCCCTGCAATCCATCAACGCAAATGGGTTACGGGACTTTAAGCGGAGAGCCCGCCTCCTCTGAAACTTCAGGTCAGCACAAATTGACATCGCTGCTGTCCAGGAGCCCCATATCCTCCCCCACGAACAATCTGCATGGAATGAACAGTTTGGAGGCAACTCCTTCTGGACAAACCATGCCGCCCTTATTGTTTTGAATCCCCGGGTTAAAACCCATTCTTTTCACAATATCTAGGTGGCCGCCTCATACTGGCCAAACTCACCACTACTGACTTCTCCTTCTTCGCTGCAAGCATCTACCTGCCTAATGCAGGTCAGGAGCAAAATCGGCTCTTGGAAGAGCTCCTCCAACTCAATCTCCCACGGAATACAGTTCTCTTAGGAGATTTCAACACAACCATAAGTCGCGTCCGTGACTCTTACCCCCTGCAGCAAAGGAACGCCCTGGATCAAGTCGCCTCCAGGATTTCCTTCGCCTGAGTGGCTTTATAGATGCGCTTCCACCCTCCGCGTCTGGCCTAGGTTGCATGACTAGGATCCAGTATGATGGAGGAGCTTTCCAGTCAGCGTCACGCATAGATATGGCACTGATTGGCCCCCTGCTAATTGGCCGCGTCTCCTCTCCCATCTCTCGTGACAACCATCTGAGTGATCACAGGTCACTCACCGTTGTCCTCACCACCACACTTAGACCGTCGCGTAGGTTCTGGCCTAGGGTTGCCCCAGCTCTTCTCAACAACCCCTTCACTAAGGAGAAGCTGTCTATGACCATCCGGGAGACTCTCACCTCCCCCCACCCCACCTGCTTGACCACAAGGCTAGATGGGCGGTGACCAAGGAGGGCATCATCCGCGTTGCTTACAACTGTGCCAAAGCCCAGATGACTGCAGCTCGCGCCAGAGTCAAAAGGGCGGAAGCCAGAATCAGACATCTAGAGCGAAACTGCCAGCCTTCGCCCTCTCCCAGATGGTTGGAAGACTGGGAAGCGGCGCAGGAAGCACTCCGCTTGGAGCTCACACTGCAGGAAGAACGGGCAGCAAACTTTACAACATCTCGTTACTATGCTCAATGGGAACGCCCCACCCGCTTCTTCTTTCAGAAACAGAAAGCCCGGTCAACAGCGCAGGATATTACTGCACTGAAGATTGGCACTACAACCACTTCAGACAAGGAGGAAATCACGCAGGAACTACACCGCTTCTACTCCAGCCTCTTCCATGCCACCCAGGTGGACCCATCGGACATCCAAGACTTCCTGTGGCGGGCTCCAGAGCCGCCCATTGACCCACGGACTGATGAGGCTCTACTGGCGCCTATTTCCATCCAGGAGGTGATGGAAACCCTTCTGAAATCCCCACGGCTTAAAGCCCCAGGCCCAGATGGAATACCCTTTGAGGTGTACCTTCTGGAACCTGCAGTGATAGCCAGAACCCTCCGCGACCTCTTCGCTGCACTCTTGGTGAATGGCGAGGTCCTCCCCGACTCCAGAGGCTCAATCACGACCCTCATTCACAAGAAGTCAGACCGTGAGAACCTGGCGAACTGGCGCCCCATAGCGTTGATCAACACAGACCACAAGCTCTTCACGAAGCTTCTGGCCAACCGCATCACCAAATGGGTGTCACCTCGCCTCTCCCCATCCCAGTACGGTTTTATTCCGGGGAGGTCGTTATGGGACAACTATAATGACCTTCACGTGACTTTGACTGCTAACTCTCGTAAGGTGAATGGCTTTGTGGCTCTTCTGGATATGGAGAAAGCATATGATCGGGTAGCCTGGAAGTATATTGATGCTTCCCTGGCCCGCTTCCATCTCCCACCCGCAGCTAGGCGCTGGATATCATCGCTCTATGACCAGCTCCACACCAGAGTCCTGGCGCCAATGGGTTTTACAGTGGCAGTACCAGTTGGACAAGGTCTCCGGCAAGGGGACCCCCTGAGCCCTATCCTTTTTAACATCACCCTTGACCCCCTCTTGGCCTCCTTACAGGACAAGCTAACAGGGATTCTGGTCCCAGGTAAAGCCCCCACACGCACCATGGCATTTGCAGATGACACTGCCATTGCATTTGGCTGCCCTGGGATGTTGCCCTCGCTGCTGTGACCATTGAGAGGTACACCAAGGCGTCCAACGCCATGGTCAACACCTCCAAGACAACAGTTGTACAGGTCGGCTCCCCCACCTTCCCCCACCATTTGGTATTGAACCTGAGCGCGGTACCTTCCGTCACCTGGGCGTTCTCACCAACCAACAAGGAGTTGCGCTAAAAGACAATGAGGACTTGCTCCTTGCAGCAGTTAACTCCAGGATTGCCAGCTGGAACCGGCGGCACATCACCCCCAGGGTCGAGCTCTGATGGCCAATGTGTTCCTCCTCTCCAAAGTCTGGTTCCTAGCGCACGTCTGCCCATTCACAGATGCCTTTTATACGCGGCTCAATGTACTCCTCCGCTGTTGGATCTGGGGCTCAAACCATCCACCAATAGCCCTCTCAACCATTGCCCGACCCTGCAATGAAGGGGGCCTAGGGCTTCTGGACACGCGATCCCACGCCACCACAATCTTCCTGAAGTTCCTATGGCCGATTGTCTGCTGGGACGCGACCCCCATGCCCCAATGGGCGCCCGCCCTCCGCCAGTCAGTGTCAGCAGCTCTGGGTTTTCCTAGAGCATCTCTGACCTCATTAGGGGAGTGGCTCACAAACCACCCAGGCCATCGCCTAAAACCATCCTCATCCCCCTACTGGAACCAGGCTCTCCTTGCCCTGAAACGAGTAGGCGCGCGGATCCACCATGCCTTCCCATACAGAAGGGAAGGCCCTGGCCTCAGCCCACGTCGCCATGCAATTGTGCACAATGGACAAGTTGTCACAACTCGCCTCAACCCCCAAGATCGTCCTCCCATCCGCCCAAGACTCCTTGAGCTCCTCCCTCCCTCCGTGAGATTTGACCTTAAGGAATTGTGGAAGGACGTCTATCACCCCATCCTGTCAGCAAAGGTGTCCAACACTTTATGGAGAGTGCTCCACTGTTCATACAGGACAGGGGACCGGACTGGCCCTACCTTCCAGCACCGAAGCTGCCCCCGCTGTGTGGAGCCTATTGACTCCCACCTCCATCGTTTTTTCACCTGTCCAGGTGTCGCCGCATTTTGGCCAAAGGCCCGCGCGCTCCTCCATGCTCAGCCCTGGTCTGGACACCCTGTGCAAGACCTCATGTTTGAGCAGACATTTCCTGGTTGCCACCGACCCCTCCGTGTCCTCGCCTATGCCACAGCCATCTGGACCATCCATAACTCCTTCCTTCGTGCTGCCTTTGACCAGCAGGTGTGGACCCTTCCACACATGATCACCCACTTTCAGGTACACTTTGAGATGGCCCTGAAGGTCTGCACTATGTCGCCAACCCTCCCCCGCTCAGTTGTCACTGCAGCATGGCTCTGGCGCGCAAACCCCCTCCCTTTCTCGATGCCTCCTCCCTCCCTTCCTCGCCTCAGGCTCTTAGGAGCCCAGGCGTAATTCAATAAACATCGATGAATCCCCCCCTTGGCTTGGGACCATCTAGTACTAAAAAAAAATAGCTCTTACCATAATTAACTGGATTCAGTGTGCGAAAATCTTCTGAGAAATTTAATCCCGTTATTAAAGCTATCCGCTATCAGGATATTGGAATCCTGTGGCCTCACATATCTCACCTTCAAGCAAGGATCCGCACCCCTTGTCTCCACTTTGGTGATGAACCCTTCCACTGGGGATCCTGAAGTAGTCAATCCAGTAGTGCAACCCCCTGCAGTAAGACCCGTAGGGTCTGTGGGTTGTATCTGTTTGGTTCATTACTAGGTTTCTTTTCAAGCTTGTCCTACATCAACGAGCATTTGTCACCCAATTTCCCGCACCATACAACGTCATTCAAGCTACAATGCCTCTGGCATTTGAGCTTGCTTTTTGGGTGCTTATGCATCATAACTGGCAGGCCAGTCTAAACTTCTTATCACGTTTTCCTGACTCCAACTCATAATTTTTAAGCACTCCACTGTGCCTCAGCATAGAATAGACTTTCATGATCATGGGGTCTTACTTTGAAGAACAAAGATAAAAACCAATTCATCCCAATTATTTTATACAACTTCTCACTTTCTACCTTATGTTGGAGTAGTGGTGGGCTAAAATTTTCTTGATGAGTTTTTCCTCGTCTTACCAGGTGTCAGAGGTAATAAGGGATTCATTCAGCCTCTCTGCTTCAATATTATCAAGGTGAAGGGTAGGCAGCTGGGTCAGGCTATCAATGTTCATATGCCTAGCTCCAGCTCAGTGCTCAGTCTTAATATCATAGGTTGGAGCTTTAAGGCCCAGCGATTCAACCGCATAGCGGGATTCTTCTTAATTTAAAACCACTTCAGGAGGCGTGGTCAGTGACCACATTAAAAAGATTTTTATATAAGCAAGGGCTTTAATATTTTACAGGCATCAGGACTGCAAAGCACTCTTTTTCAGTGATACTGTAATTTCGTTCAGCCTTGATAACGTCTTGATGAAATAGGAGAAGAATGATCCACACCATTGTCATCTAATTGAGCCAAAATGGCTCCATCAGCGTAGTCAGAGGCTTTAGTAAACCAAAAGGAAAGATTTATTGTAATAATCGTGGCGCAGGATAGGGCGCTTTTGCAACAACTGCTTTATCATCTGGAAGGTAGCCTTTTGATCAGCTTTCCGATAAAAAATGACGTTCTTAGACAATAGACTTACAAGAGGCTCACTCAGCTGGGAGAGCTTGGGATAAATTGGTGGTAATACCCATCATACCCAAGGATACCTAGTTATCGCACAGGGTTTTGGGAGCAGGCATTTTGGATTTATCCTCAACCTTGTCTCAGAGAGGTTGAATTCCGTCCTGTGAGATGGCGTGTCCAAGAAAATTCAACATTTCTGGAATAAATGCACTTGGAGGGCTTTAATCTAAGGTTGTACTGACTTAAGTGCTTAAGGACTTCTTTCAAGTGAGCAAGATCGTCATTAAATGTCTTAAAAATCACCGTGATGTCATTAAGATAGACAATGACGCAACTTAACTTGAGGTCCTGCAAGATGTAATCCATGGTTCACTGGAAAATTGCAGGAGCGTTGCACAACCCCTGAGGTAATAGTGTGGGCTGGAATATGCCTTTGCTGCAAATCAGAGTGTATCCTTACTGCTCTTGGGGAGAGAGGTCCTCCTGCCAATAGCCTCTGGCTAAGTCCAAAGCTTAGAAGAACTTAGATCCAAAGAACTGTGATAGGGCAACATCAATATGAGGGATGAGACAGCTATCCTTCTTTGTGAGGTTGTTTAGCTTGTAGCAGTCCATCACCACCTGATGACTGGCATTTTTCATTTTTTATAAGGAGAAGGGGGGATGACCAGGGGCTTTTGCGAAGGTACCAGTAACCCCAATCTTATAGCTGCTTGTCACCTTCCTCATCTGATGCTCCTCAACTTTTGATTGACGATTAGTTTTAATTGGATGGAACTAGAAACTTCAACGTTGATAATATGACTCCACCCTTCATATAACCATAGTCAGTCTCAGCTTTAGAGAATATGTGACTCTAGGATTCCAATAAATTATCTTTACTAAACTCTGTAGGGGTTATATCACTAGAGATATAAACGTCAAGCAATATACATAAAGATTTTTCAGCAGGCAGGACAATGTCTGACATAGACCCAATGCATTGGACCTGGTTAATTTCCTTAACTGGGATAGCAGACCTTCCCAATCTCCTGGTGTTTCTTTATGGCCATATCCGTACTGGTAAAATTCCCAATAAGCTACTGATAGGACGTTTTGAAGGCCAGGTTTAAAATGCCTGGTAATAACTGAGGTTTTAAGGGAATGATTCCATTGATGCTAGTTATGTGCAGCAGGCAGTTGTGGGCTATTAGGGTAATATTGGTGTCATCATCCTTTGTTCACCCTCTTTAATCAATATATCTTTGGATGCATAAAAGGAAACTCCCTTGAGAGCATCCACTGATTCAGGCAACATCTTAGTATTCTACCCAACCGTCATGTAGCATAATGATAAGGAGGAGAAAGGATACTCAACTGTGCAAGCATATTCCTTTTTACTAATATCATTTCAGTACAATATCAAGTGGCTCAAAGATAAGCAGGGAAATATAGCTTTGCTTCAGATTGATAATTTCATCATAAATTTTATTAGGGGAAGGCCGACCAGGGGACAGAAACTTCTGATAAGTGCCTAATAACGAACTTCAGCAAGAGGAGGGCACCCCAGAGAAGCAAAAGCTATCTCCTGTTGCCAGCGGGAACGCCAAAAAAGGAAGGGGGGTTACTTGTATAGGGGCTTGCGCCACTATTGAGCACATATGTAGGAAAGTGTTGGAAGTGATGAACCAAACTGGAGTTCAGGATGAGACCAACTGGCGGCGATGGGGTGGTAGGTACCCAGACATCCAAGCTTGAAAGTGGTCCACAAGGTGCGACTGGAACTGGCGTACAGCTTCCTGGAGGGTGGGAGTACAGCCTGTGATAGCATTCAAGACAACCGCGTGGATAGTCCACATTGCGATTGCAGCCACTAAGGAATGGAGGGAAGGTGGTATAGGAGAAGCCAAGGAAAAGCGAAGATGTCCTTAGACAGGCAGAAAGACTGAGCCTGATCCTGGCAAAGAGACGCTGAACCTCATTCCATATCGCTTTTGAGGGAGGGCACTCTTCCAGTTGGTGAACAAAAGTTCCATACTGGCCACACACAACACTAAATGAGTGCAAAGCGTTAGAGTGCTCGGCAGTATGGTATACCCTTTTCAAGCAGCACCACACATGGGATCAAATATGTGGCTGCGGAAGAGGGTGGTGGATGTAATTCCAAATGGCTTTCTTAGTATCAAGGGAGTATGGGATGTCCAACATGTCCAGGTAGTCCACCCTAGATATGATAGGGGATCTCATGGGTATCACTCCGTTCAGAATGGGTAGTCCTTGTACTTTTTGGGTGAACTGAGGAGTTAGGCGCCCCCTCTGGGTGGTGTTCCCACTGATGTGAATACTCCACTTAGCACTCTGCATGAGGAGGAGAATTTTTCTGAAGTGGGGCGTCGTCCCATGTGGACCCGCTGCAGAAGGGTGTGAGGCATGGTACTTGAACAGAGTGTAGGGGTGGGTAGGATTGCTGAGGCCCAGGGCTCTGGAGAAGTTGGAGCAGGCCGCGCGTGACCAGTGCTGGGTTGAGATTGTTGGGTAGGTGACTGCAGCGATCCAGGTGCCAAGTATTTTGGCGGCGTGGTCCTCATAGTTGAGCAGGCCCATACCACCACTATGGCGAGGGCCAAACATGACAACCAGGCGCACTGGGTGTGGGTGGCCTAACCAAAGCCACCCTTGAAGAAGGGCGTATAATGCCTTGAAGAAACAAGGGGAAAAAGCGATGGCGTGGGCCCCAAACCATGCTTTAGAAAAGAGCATAGAGTTGGCTAGCACTACCCTGCCTGTAAGGGAGGTCTGGCTGGCTTTGAGGGAATCTATGCATTTCATAACGTTTTCTAGGATATGATGCTCCATCACCGTTGAGGCGTACCCTCCCGCGTCTAGCCACACCCCCAAATGTCAGACAGGGCCAGTGGCTTGGCTTGGCACAAAGGAAACACAAGAGGGGCGGTGTGGGGTGGGCAGGGCAAGCGATCCCATAAGCAAGTTGTTGGAGCCAGTAGAAAATGGGGCGCTAAGGACCAGTGGGACTGGTACCAACCAAGGAGAATAACTTCGGTTTTGGAGGATTTAAGTGAAGCGTTACTTACCCTGGAGTAAAGCTGGATAGTAGCTTCAAGCGCGCGTGCATCATGATTGTTAGACACCCCAAGCACACATTCATCAGCAAATGTCAACATCTTGACAGGTGCTTGGACTTGCACA
Source organism: Massospora cicadina (assembly GCA_022478985.1). Lineage (NCBI taxonomy): Eukaryota > Fungi > Entomophthoromycota > Entomophthoromycetes > Entomophthorales > Entomophthoraceae > Massospora > Massospora cicadina. The sequence goes on along the minus strand of JAKSZP010009474.1, from coordinate 77,276 downwards.
TGGACACCAGTAAGGCTGGTGTTGAATGGTTGACTAGATATAAATCGTTGGTAATTATAAATCAAAAATATTTTCAAGTATATCTAAACTTGGGATTTGTGGCCTATTATTTCCAAAAATAATATTTGACTATGATGACATGGGCACGGAGGGCTTTGTTGGTTTAGTCATATCTTAAGTAATAGCTGATTAACTGTTTTGGTCACGTGGGCTATTTTAATCTATGTCAAAATTAGGTTTTAATGTCAATCAAGTTATTGATTAAATTAATTACTAATTAGTGGTAAAAATTGCCTTGGTATGTGCTGAATATGCTTGAGATGAGTATCAGTTCAGCTATTTGCAGATGCGTTAGAAACGCTGTCTTGAGTATATTTCCAAGTTTGAGACTGACTCTGAGACGTTTAGGATGTCTCAAGTTGAATGGATTTTAAACCCTCAAACGAACTCGTTACTTTCTCTGGCCAAGTGCCATTGAAATTAAAGCGTCATGGGTAAGATGTGGTGAACATCAAACCCTATAAATTATCCCAAGTTAATACTAATAAAATAATCAAATATCAATCATCAAGCACTCTACAGTTCTATAATTTAATTTATAGGCTTTTAGTATTAATACTTTACGTTGTATTAAGTCAAGGATTTACTTGGGATCAGGAAGATCATGGCAGCATGCCATCATCTAAGTAATGACAGAAGAATACAACATCAAGTAGAATTACCAAGGTGTTATATCTTAACTATAGTCACCATCTGGTCTGTTGTCTTCTTAAAATAGACGTTCAAAACTCCACCTTACCGCATAAGAAGAACCAGCCATCTTTAGTAGACCGAAAATTCTCAAGTGAAGCTCATGGCTGGGAATGCAGATGTTAGCCACGTCGAGTATGGGAGTAATCCTAATCAGTTATTTAGAACTATTATCAGACCAGGTGGGAATACAGAAATGACTGTGTCTCAAATAAATTGAATAACTTACCTATCATTACCTACCCTGATGAGCCCATTTCACATGATGAGCTTGAACAACTCGAGCATCATTTGTTAAGAGGGTACCAAATGGGACAGGGGCCTGCATACAACATCAGTATTCCTTTTTATTGTCAATGACAGCAAGATGTGTTGTGGATGAGATATATAGCTCATCATCAATTGAATGTAGCTCAAGTCAGAAATAATTTAATTGGGATAGAGAATATCACCCAATACTTAATTGAATTTGTACATCCTACCTCTAGAAATATTCAGATGACAATTACTCATCATTATGCGGCCATTAATGAGTTGGTTAACTTCTCACGCAACTCCAGCCAGGCGGCCCAAATTTTAAATGAGCGTTTAGAGGCCAACTTTGCTGAAGTCCATTTAATCTTAGAAGCAAATTATAATCTAGCTACTTGGGGTAATGACAGAGTGTCAGAATTAGCACAAGAGCTAAATGACAGATTGCATCCTATCTTTGGTAATTTCTTAGAAGAAAGAGGAATTACCAAAACTTTGGTTAACAATATCACACAGACTTCTATTAATGCTTCAGAGTTCATGAGGCTTAATCAGGAAGCTCAAGAGGCATAGCTAAACACTAATGATGAATTTTGTAATCAGCATCGATGACTGTGCTGCCAAAGTTTGCAGATGAAGGATGAATATAATGAAAAAATTAATTGCTGGCAAACACAATTTGAAGGCCAACGGGCAGAAAACAAAAAAAGTCAAAATTCTATAGATTGTCTCAATTGGAAGATTAATAATATGAAAAGAGGAGGTCACCAATATTAATGAGTCAAATAATCTTCTTCATGGAGAAGTAAATCAGTGTAAGAAGACAATTAAGGAAAAATATCAAGTGATTTCCACTTTGCAATTACAAACTACCAGTTTGAATGAGGTAATTGCAAAGTTAAAGTTAAACAATTCAAAATCAAGTCAATTGGGAAAATGAAATTAATGATCATGTCTGAAACTTGGATGATGGGTGTTGCCAATGTGCTACAAACCATTAGACTGAAAATGCTTCTGTATACTGTGAGGATGAAGCTTCAGAAGTAGCCACTGAAGTAGATGCTGTACCATGTCAACAGATGCCTAGTAATATGGTTGCTTTGGCCAACCCCAACACCTTAAATCATGGTACAGTGCCTCAACGCCCTAGTGCATCTGGCCCAAGCCATCAAAGAAGCAATTCTGATAACCCTGGGTGGGAAAACAATAATTACAAACCAGCGAACCTGCCTACATTTGACAAGAATGGAAGTATCACCACATGTGTCAAATGCTTCAAATTGGCCATGTATGGGTCCAGCGATCGTAGCAAAGCAGCTACTATAATTAACTGCTTGGATCAGTGGAGAAATTGAGCTGATTATGCCCAAATCAATGAAAACCAAACTTATGCTGAAGTCAAAGAGTCTGTGTTTATGAATTTGGAGGTCCAGAACAGATGTCAACCAGAAAATCTAAATTTATGAATATTCAATTTAAAAAAGATAAGGCCATTGATGAATTTGCAGAATGATTCTATCGCAAAGCGCAAGTTCTCCTAGGCGCCTAAGCTATGGGCAATTTTGATGCTAAGATTGCATTAGAACATGCGGTACAACCTTACCAAAATTTGTTAAATGTTTTAATGCTTGCCTTCATACAAAATCTTACAACATCTGAACTAGTTGACTATCTTCGCAGATGTTCACAGAATTATGGCCCTTCTAATAATGGGTACAAATCAGGACCTGCCTTCGTTGGGAAACCCATTGAAGTCAATAAAAATATTTAAAATGATTCGCCTGTGAAAACTGAGCAGAACTCATTTACAAAGCCCACACGCTCAATGAATAATATTACCTGCTATAAATGCAACCGTAAAGGGCACTTTGCCTCTCAATGCATCAGCGCAACGTCAATGTAGTCCTTTCTGATAATGTGCAGGAGAAGGGAAAAGAACAAGCACAATAGATGTGGGATGCTCTATTGTGCAGAAAAAACCAGTCCCACCTGATTGACAAGAAAACGCAGGCCATGGGGCCTTGCTTAACAATGAAACGAATTCCATTCTGGTACCTAATGAAGATTTTACAAATGTACATGCGGTAACTCACTCTCAGAGTAAGGTTGTCATACCTGAGGCATCTGAAGTAGTAGCTAAACCATATGTGCAACAAATAAATGAAAATATTCCAGCAGAAGGTCTGAGCAATGTATCTGATACCCCAAGTCTGAAAGGGGTCAATATAGCAATGCCAATTGACAAAATCATCCATGAATGTCCTAGTATTGGAAATACTCTGAAGAACACTCTTAATTCTCTGTATTATTCACATATTCACTTAACAACTTCTATTGATTCCTACTACTCTGATTATACTTACATAGATATTCTGGTCAATAAGATCAAGTTGTTGCTATTGTTGATAGTGGAGCACCTGTAAACATTGTTTCTATGAAGTTGATGAAGAAACTGAAATTTATGCCAGACATTGACCATCATTGGGAATATGGAACTGCAGGCCTCAACAGCACAAAGAGTGAAAGAGCTTACAGCGCCTTGCCACTGCGATTTGGAGCTTTAGTAGTAGCAGCACCAGCAATAGTGCTTCCAAACACCAATTAAGACATCTTAATTGGAATGAGTTTTTTAAGGACCTATGGGATCTCATGTGATCTTAAAGAAAACGTCTTTACAATAATAGGCCAATCACTTCCAATTTATTACTCTTGTGACAATACGAAGCCTGCAAGCCATCTTTAGAACTTTATTAATATATTGTATGCTGATGGAATACCAATAGGATATATTCAGCGGGAAAATTGAAGCTGTTCCATGACGACTGCTATAAACAAAAATTGAGGAATACCCCTAAGTGTGTGAATAAGGATGCGACAATAGCTCCAGGACATCAACTGGTTATGAAAACTGGGACCACGCTGGATATTCCAGAAGGACTATATAATGAGGTCATGTCCCCGTGGCATTGTTCTCTTATGGAACCTTGTGTGGCGCCTGTAATACTTATACCAGGGCATGGGGAATTTGATGTCCTATTAGCAAATTTGACCAGCCAAACTATTAAGGTCAAGGAATATCAAGTGGTTGCATTTGTAAATCTGTTTCCAAGATACAAATTAAAATCAGCCATTAAATTTGGCAATTTATTTGAGCTAGGCTTACCAAATGAAACCTTGGGGCACATACTGTAATCCCTCAAGAATTGTTTACCAGATTATTAGAACAGCAAAAAAGTGAAGCACTAAAGTTGTTTGAACGATATTCCAAAATTTTTACCAAAGATGATCAATATTTAGGTTGTGCAAAAGGAGTCCAGCATTTTGTTGACAATGGGGACCATGCACCTATTAAAATGAGTCCAATTTGGCGCCCCAGGGCTAGCGACAAAATAGTTGGAGAAGAGCTAGATAAATTGCTAAAAAGTGGAATGATAGTGCAATTCAAAAGCCCATGGGTCAGCCCTGTTTTAATTGTAAAGAAAAATGATGGCAGCAATTGAGTTGTGACTAATTATCGATGCCTAAATGCCATTATGAAATAGGATTCCTATCCGTTTCCTAGAATTGATGATGCTTTGGATCATCCAGGAGGGGCAAGATACTTTACTGCAATGGACCTTATCTCAGGATATTGGCAAATTGAACTGACTCAAGAGGAGCAGGAGAAGTGCGCAATGATTGCTACTCAAGGACTATTTCAACCTATGCACATGCCACAGGGGCTTTGTAATGTGCCAGCAACTTTTCAACGAGTGATGGACATAATTTTGGGGAATCTTAAATTATCCTGCATACTGGTTTATTTGGATGATATCAATGTCTTTTCACGAACATTTTCCGAAATTTGGAGCACCTTGAACAATTGTTTGAACAACTGTTGAAGGCTAATCTGAAGATAAAACCTAGAAAATGTCAATTCTTTAAAGAACAATTTAAATACCTCAGGTTTTTATTGACACCAAAGGCTTACAGCCTCAACCTCAAAAGGTGGATGAAATTAACAAGATGCAACCTCCAACGAGTATGAGGGATGTTCAAGTGTTCTTAGGCATGGTAGGGTACTATTAAAGATTTGTAGAAGGGTTCATGAGGATTGCTGAGCCCCTATTCCATTTGCTGCAAGGAGGAGTTCGATTTTGCTGGGCAGAAGAATTCCAAAAGGCCTTTGAGGCTTTGAAAACATGAATGAGCTCCGCGCCTATCCTTTGATATCCAGATATCAGTAGGCCTTTCATCATAAAAACCAATGCCTTGTTGACTGCTATAGGGGAGTGCTATCTCAGATTGGGGAGGATGATGAGGAGCATCCAGTTGCTTATTGCAGCCAGACGCTGAATAAGCATGAGCGTAATTATACAGTGACTGAACGATAGTGTTTAGCCATAATCTATGCATATAAACAGTTTCAGGTTTACATTCATGGCACCAAGATTCAAGTAGTAACGGATCACAGATTGTTAAGATGGCTCCACAACCTCAAGGAACCTGAAGGATGATTAGCCCACTGGGCTTTAAAATAATAAGCATATGATTATTAAATTATTCATAGAGCTGGAGTGGCCCATCAAAAATGCAGCTGGATTATCAAGACTTCCTATTGTAGCTGTCCTGAACATTTTGGCTGAAGAACTTCATGAAAAGATGATTAACTGGAAATATGAAGATGAGCCAAATGAAGTAAAAAAATTGATTGAAAAAGCATTAACTGACACTGAGTATTGGAATGGAGTTTTATACAAGCTCAGGCCCGATGAGCAGCATCAAATTTTCCCAAAACCTTCCAGCCAAATGGAAATTATTACACAAGCGCACAAGGCTGTGTGGCACGGAGGATAAACCAAAACGCTAGAATTAATTTGGTCAAATTACTACTGGGTTTCAAATGCGATTCAATATTCAAGATGTACTCAACAAATGTCATTCTTGCCAAATTACAAAACCTATGAATTCAGATGTGAAGTATAGTTTAATCAAACCTGACTGGGCTTGGCATAATATATTGATAGATGTAGTTGGCCCTTAGCCTGTGAGAAGCCTAGGCAACAAATACATAATTGTTGCTATCAACCATTTAATGAAATAGGGTAGAAGCAAAAGTGATCCGAGATGTCAGGGCCTTAACTACTGCCAAGTTCATCATGGATAATATAATTTACAAACACGGATGCCCACAGAAGATCTTGACAAATAATGGCACGAATTTTACTGCTCAGATGGTACAACAGTTAAATAAGTTGATGTCATTAAAGGAGTGTTGTCAACACCATACCATCCTGAGATTAATGGTATGGTAGAGCGAGTATATGGCACTCTAGTTGGCATTTTACTCAAAAATGCAGCCTTAGCGCCTTTGCAATGGGATATTCTATTAGTGCTATCATGTTTGCATACAATATTGGACACCACAGCAGTACCAGCCACTCTCTGTTTCAACTTCTGTATGGTAGACAGCCATCTCTGCCTCCATTATTATATTCAGTAGTCAGTTCAACTGAAGCAATTAGCCTGAATAATTATGTTGAGCAGCTAGTGAAGACCTTAATCAGGTTGCAATCTGAAGTTACCAAAATGTGATTAGTCAAAAAACTAGTCAAAAGAGCTTTGACGACACTAAATGAGCATCATTGACTAAATTTGAAGAGGGAGACTTATTAGCAATTTGTGATACTCATAGCGCAGGCCACGCGCACAAGCTTGCCTCGCTTTTGAAAGGTCCACTTATTGTATTTGAGAAATTGTCTGAAGATGTATATACCATAAAGGATCAAGGCGGCTGGGTTGTAAATTGAGTACACGCTAAGTTCCTCTGTCCATATCATAAAGAATAAAAAAATATACCCCCCTCAGGGTGGGACCATCTAGTACTAAAAAAAATAAAAAATATAATAAAAAAAGTAGAAAAAAATAAACTAAGAGAAAGGTATAAGAAATAATGTATAATAATATTAATAATAAAGCAGTAAGATAATAGTAAAGTTAAGAAACCCACCCTCCCAGAAGATGTCCACAGATTCCAGTCTCATTTGGTGGACCACTTTAAGGCGTGGATGTTTGGATACCTCCCACCGCGTCGCCAACAGCTGGTCTCCTCCTGGTTCCCAGTTTGGTTCATCAAATCAGACCCTTTCCTCCACACATGTTCAATTGTGGCTACGGCCCCTTCACACGTTCCCTCCCCCTCTCCATAAGTGGCGTTCTCATTGGCAACAAGAAATAGCATCTCTTCTCTGGGGTGCCTTCCCTGTTACTAAGTTTTGTCTCTTTTGGGTCAAATTCAGAAGTGTCCATCCCATGGTTGACCTTCCTCGCAATAAATTAAAATTAGTAAAGTTAAGAAATAAGATAAAATATAAATATTTATTTGAAAATGTGGCCTTGTTGTTGTTGAAAAAAAAAACTCATCTTTCTCTCTCTCTCTCTCTCTCTCTCTCTCGGATGGGGAAAGAGTGAAATTGAAGCCAAGGGGGCCAGTTCAATATCACCATATATTGCTAGAGCCTCATCAGGCATTTAAGAAACAAAGACAAATGCATTAACTAACTGTAGTATTCAGCTATTAATGTAGCATCCTATTCTGAATGTTGAGAAAAAATTGGATGTTGTGACCAAGAGAAAATTAATACCTCCGCTTTTATCCAGTCAAGGAGGGGGAAGTGTTGAATGGTTGACTGGATATAAATCGTTGGTAATTATAAATCAAAAATATCCTAAGCTATATCCAAACATGTGATTCATGGCCTAGAGAATCCGCTTAATAATATTTGACTATGATGACATGGGCATGGGGGCTTTGTTAGTTTAGTCATATCTAAAATAATAGCTGACTAGATGACCCGGGCACATGGGCTTTTTTGGTCTATGTCAAAATTAGGTTTTAATGACAATCAAGTTTTTGATCAAATTAATTATTAATAAGTGGCACAAATCGCCTTAGTATGTGCTGCTGATTGCTTGAGATGAGTATCAGTTCAGCTACTTGCAGATGCATCAGAAACGCTGTCTTGAGTATATTTCTGAGTTTGAGACTGACTCTGAGACATTTAAGACGTCCCAAGTTAAATGAATTGTAGACCCTCAAACAAACTCGTTACTTTCTCTGGCCAAGTGCCATTGAAATTGAGGCGTTATGGGTAAGATATGGTGAACATCAACCCTATAATTTATCCCAAGTTTATACTAATAAAATAATCAAATATCAATCATCAAGCATTCCTACAGTTCTATAGTTTAATTTATAAGCTTTTAGTATTAATACTTTACGTTGTATTAAATCAAGGATTTACTTGGGATCGGAAGATCAGGGCAGCATTCCATCATCTAATTAATAACAGAAGAATACAACTTCAAGTAGAAATTATCAAGGAGTTATATATTAACTATAGTAACCGTCTGTTCTGTTGTCTTCATACAATTAGTGTTTGAAACGCCGCCTTACTGCATTGAAGAACCAGCCATCTTTAGTAGACTGAAAATTCAACAGCTGGCATTTACATTGCGAAGAATTGGGTCAAGGCTTAAGTTATACAAGAGTGGACTAATAGGGTCCCATTGGCGTAGGCCCTTTGAAGCGAACTACATCCGTGAGGAAGCCAGGGCCCGCAAAACCATTGTGGAAGATTCTGTGAGCAACATCACCCAATTAATGAAGCGATAGGGGAGGTAGAACTTGTGGAGGCAGGCTCTGAGGTAATCTCAGTTGACTCTATCATAGGCCTTCTGCTGCTCTAAAAAGACAAGTGCTCCAGAAGCTGAGGATTGACAGAAGTTGTCTATGGTGTGTATGTTCTCCCAAATTAACTGTTTGGGAAACAAAACAAATTGTTCAATTTGAAATGAGAGCAGAAGCAACTACCCCTAGACAGTTTCCCATGATTTTTGTAAAAAGTTTTGTGTCTGTGCTAGTAGGTGAATTGGGGCGCCAGTTGGTTAAGTATAGCTTATCACCTTTCTTGTACAACGTTTATCATGAAGGCCTCTTGTCCTCCAGGGTGAAGGCGCATTTCCATAAGGCATTGGTCATTGAGGCAAGCAGAAAGGAGGAAAAATATCTGAAATATCTCTTATAGAACTCATAAGGAATCCCGTCTGGACCTGGGCATTTCCTGTATGATGCACAATGAACAGCAGACCAGAGTTCATCCTGAGAATTCAAATTCATAAAATTTGGATAATGGGAAAGGTGTGGATTTTTGCTCCGAAGAAGATTGTCCACTTCAGCTGGCTGAACAGGATTGGAGTGATGAAATTCAGAGTAATAATTTTGTACTTTGATTGCCACTTTGGCTGGATTATCTGTGACAGAGAGGTCTGGCCTCTGCACCTGTGTGTAGGCCAAGCTCTGGCGCGGTGAGAAGAATTTTTGAAAAAAGTAAGTGGAGCACATGTCACCCGCTATTATATGCTTTGCTTTAAACTGAACACAAGCCTGATGCTTGTATCGACTTAACAGTGCATTGAGTTAAGCAAACACTCCTGCCAACTTATGACCCCAAAGCCGGGCTGTAGCCTGCCGCTTGGGCATTGGAGTCCAGATGTTCCACTTTTGCCAGTGTGCGCAAAATGACTGCTAAGGTAGCCTGCAAGTGACGTGATGAGATGTGGCAAGCCTGGCGGATGGTGTTCACTTTAAAGGTTGACCAGGTGGAAAGTGGGTCTGCACATAAAAGTGTGGTAAACTCCAGAGCTGAGGCCTTGGTGTCCACCCACGAGGAAAACCTGGGTGACATGATCTCGGCTGGGCATAGTTTGCACCACTTTGGAGCCTGTACCACTGGATTTGACAAAGAGTAGGAAACCAATACCATCCTGTGGCCGGATAAATTGATTTTCATTGTTATAAAGTGGAAAATTAGGGATTAAAATTTCAACGGTGTGGGAATAAGGTCAATGCGGGACATAACCTCAGCTGGCCATTGTGCACATGGGGCTAAGACATGTCTGGGAGTAGCAGTGCATGATTTGGCAGAGTATCAAACAACCCCAGGGTGGCTTTTAAAACATGAAGTTCTATGTAGCCATGTTGGGATGTAGGCGACAAGGGCCAGCGGTCTTTGGTTGGGTTGGCCCAGCAGTCCATGTCACTAACAACAAATGGGTTGGGTGGTAGCGGGAGGGAATTGACAGCTTAGAAGAATTACTTACGATTTTGTGCACAGTTTGTGGCATAAATGTTAATGACAGCGTGTACCTCATCATCCCACAAAAAGGTGACAACAAGGACATGGCCGTCGAGGTACAATTTTGATAAAATAAATTTGAAATTAAGGGTCACTAGAACAAGTGCCCCACAGTGTGGTGACCAAAAGGAAAGGGAAGGGAGGAGCATGGTTGCCCATGTGTCCTCTGCACCACGTGGACAGTAGGTTTCCTGAATGGCCAGGATGTCCACAGGCAAATTAAGTTTTAAAACTCAATTTCCTAGCCTGGGATGGCGAGGCCTTGAGTCCAGCGATGTTCAATGTCCCTATATTATAGGCTCCCCTCATTGCACCTTAGGTGCGAGGGGAAGGGCACCCATGCCCTTCAGCCTTCTCATTTTTAGCACGTCACTATTTGGCTATGTGGGTATTATGTGCTATGGAGTATGGTTCAGTATGGGAAGCTTTTGCTTTGGGGTTTGCGTTGGCTTTTTCCTTCTGTTTTTTCCTCACTGTAGAACGAATTTTTGGCGTTGTGTGCACTTGTGGTGCACCATGCATTTTGGTGGAATTCCAGCAAGAATATTGGTGAGCGACTTGGATTCAATCAATGCTTGGTAGCATTGGTCAGGTTAAACAAACTCACCCATTGGGTCTTCTGCTTGGGTGGCCCAATCTGATTAGTGGAAAAATTAATGAGCCACTTCCACAGCGAATGACTCGATTTCCTCCTGGAGCTGGGTGGGCAGGATCACAGAAGCGGTCTTGCACATCTCCTTGGCCGCCAATCAGTGGGCCTGCTTGGCCTTCTTGCGCTCCTGCAGGGATACAGGTTTCACTTGAATGTAGCACCCAGTTGCGCCCCACACGATGGCTGCATTGGTATCTACTGCCAGTTCATAGTGGGCGTCTGCACTGCACATTGCTTCCAGGATATTTTTGGATTGAGTAATGCCCTCCTTGGTGAGGCAGGTATGGGCCTTGTGGCCAAAAGCGCAGCAGAAGGTGCAGATAGGAGGAGCGCTAACTACGGTGACCCAGAATGGGCGGGAGTCTTGCCCATTAATTTCCACAAAAGTGGTGTGAGGGATTTGGGTCAAATCTTCCACTACCCCCACAGATGGGGTGAGAACAGCAATCTCTTTTCCTGTTCACAGGTCTGGCATAAGCATAAAGCACTGCATCTCAAAGGATTGAATTTCTCCATATTCATTGATCCCAGCCTTCAGGTGGTGCTCCAGTATGGTGCACTTAACTGTAGTAGGAAAGAAGTCGAAGGTAACGAAAATTTGGTTGGATTTATTCCAGTGATTCTGCTTCATTTCAACTACCCATTGACCATCCTGGAGGTCCTCTACCACCTGCACTTTTGCAGCTTCGTCTGCCATAGTTTTGTTTTTGAATCCAAGATCCAGCCAACTGCGAGGCATGGAATGTGGTGCAATGTACACTGCATTCAGGAAATGTGCGTTTACATCTCCACAAAACTTCTCCCAAAGCACCATTTGTTGTATATCCAGGAAGACTCACACCATGTGTTGCACTGACGATATTGGTTGGGAGTGCGGCATATTGATGAACTTTTTTGCGCACTTGCTAGGCCAAACTTTCTGGGGGAAATGGTAACCGCCAGTTTTTTACTATTAATTTTATCTATGCCGCCAGTTTCTCCGGGGCGTTTATGAAACTTGTTTGGAGTGGGGCCTGCACCTGTGCCCTTAACTTTACTCGCTTAACTGATACTCAACATTGGGTGAACACTAATCTCATGACAAGATTATCATATTACCTAGACTTGAATTGAATATGTTGCAAAGTTGTTAGCAACGAGAGAAAAATGTTTTTGATAATACCATCATACTTGAGTATAGAGTAAGTACCAATGAGCATGTCATAGGTATTGTTGGCTATTGGCCACCACAGGGGCCAAAAGGAGGAGTTTCCCAAATTGAATGGGTAAGGATGAGTAAGCTTTAATACCACAAGTGCTGTACAGACCAGCCGTGCCAAACTCCATGGTATAGTCAGGGTTAGGGGCCAGAATAATTTTTTGTATAAGCTTGGATAGTACAACTTTCACATGGGATCCAGTGTAAGGGTAGTGACTTACAATCTGTTGAAAACAACCTCCACTTTGGTTAAAGTTCCTCCCAAGTAGGATGGAAGAGCTGACCATTTTCAGCTGGAGAGTAAAAGCAATGCATTTTTGTAATTTCAGGGAATTTATCCTGGATAGACAGCAGTGTATACACACTATGAGTGTATTTGATCAGCGTGGCAATGAGCTGGTCAGCTTCACAGGCTGTATCAATTACCTCCAGACCCCTCAGCACTTGATAAAGATATGTAAAGTGGGGTATCCTTTCCATATTCGCTCTTTCTGGGTTCAACCTGTCAAGTACCTCCAATTCACCTGGCTCCAAAAATTTATGATAGGCATTTCAAACCCTCAGATTTATCATAGGATGGGCTTTCAATGCACATCAGAGGGTCCCTAGGATGGGGGATAGGTTCAGGGCAATCCTCGTTGCAGGAGAGACCCTGAGGCCGCTCCTCAACTATACTCATTTTGGAGGGGCGCTGTATTTGTTACGGCTCTATTTTTGACTTTTAAAGTAGTGGGTTTGGACTGCCCATGTCTACAGGTTTTGTTTTAGAGTTGTCTGAAGGAGATAGCGTTGTGGAAGTGTATGTCTTAATATGCCAGCTTTATATTGATCAGCGGCTGTGAGCCTTAGGGAAACAGACAATTTAGCTTTTGTGACCTGGTCATTTAACCCATTATTGGTAGAGGCAAACATCACCTGAGAGATGGTTTCATGCTTAGAAGCAGGCGTTGGAGCACTTGTAGAGGCTCATTGTATGATAAAAGATGATCTTGATGACAAGTTGGTGGCAGGAAGCGTGGCCTCATTGACGAGGGTGTACTCTGACTTACTGGCTTGAGAACCTCAGGTTTTCTGAGTGGAAGAAGATTAGGTTTGAGCTGCACTGCAGGTGCTGGGCTCAGAGTAGTAACCAGCATAGGGGGCCCCATATGAATCATCATAGCCTCCTTTGGCAGGGCTACAGTTGAATAATTCTCAATGGTCAACACCTGGGGGGTTGACATAACAACTGAAGCAGCTTCCGCGTTATATATATCTGCAACCTCCAGCAGAGCCTCCTTGATATCTCGGATAGTCTGGAGGTGGAGCTTTACAGAGATACGATGCCAAGCTATATAAGGGTAGACGTCAGCCCCCTTATAATGGCAGCAATGGCGTCATCAAGAGGTAGCATTTTGGCAAGCAGAAGAGGTTGAGCTTCCTTAATGAACTTCTCCACAAAAGTGGTGATCGATTTTCCCTCTTGCAGACTAAGGCACATAAATGCCTATTTTGTCATTGTAAACTCTGTTAGGAACCAAATTAGGCAATAAGCGCTTGTTTACCCTCTGACCGTGTGCTGAGGTTGATCATGGAGGGAACCATTATTTATTGAGCTAAGCGACTCAAGAAAGGAAGGATGTACTGGGTTTTTTGTGGTCAGTTTCTCCTTCCATAGCAGATTCATAAACAAAGAAGAAGGCTGAAATTCTTCCCTCACCCAGGGTAAACTTATCAATAAAATTGGTTTAGAATAGAGTGCTGCTTAAGCCGTTTGAGGTGAGACAAAGCACTGGCTAGCTGGTGTTCCAAATTGGTTAGCCTAGGGTTACTTTCTGTGGGGAAGATGTGTGGGTAAAAGCCCTACCAACCTCCATTTTTTTAAAGTTTTTGTGGTATACATGTAATCCTGTAGTGAGCACCACTTGATGGATTTTAGGCTGGGAGAGGCTCGCTGGTGCCTTTTTTAGCATTAATGGTTCCAAACCCAAAAGGGGGAGCCGCCGCGCATCTTTATTTGAAAATGAGCCAAATAAAGGAATTATTAAATAATAAAAATAAATCTAATATAGCCCCTAAGTTATCAGCCTAGAAAGCAATATCAGAAGGTGAGGATGCTTTGGGGTAACTTTTATCTGGCGCCCGCTTTAGCTGGTGGACTATGGAGGACAACATAGGTGTAGGGGCATCAGCGACATGGGGCATGAGGAAGTATAATTGGAGGTTTTCTTCATTACTGAGGCCAGTGGTGTCCATCGCCTCAAAATGTTGAGCAAGTTGATGCTCATCTTAAGTGATAAAAATAGGCACACAAGTATAAGTCTTGATAAGCTGGCGGATTTGGGGATAATTAGGGTCAAAAAGAGATGTTTTTGCTGCATCAATGCAGGCATGGCTTGCGCAAAAGTGAGCTCCTCATTTTCGTATATAGAATCCTCATCAAAATTATGGGGGAAAATTGAGATGGAAATACCCTCAACAAGAAGTTCCTCTAAGGTGAAATTGGGCTTTACATTATATGGCCAATCTGTACATCAATCCATTTGAGCGATTCAAATGATTTAAAACAGATAATAATGGGCCAGCTACTGAAGTTGGAGCAGTTGCAGATTCTGATTGGCTGCAAACAGTTGACCACAGCAGCTCAGCCAAAATTGTTTTAGACATTGACTCAAATTCCATGAATCTGACAATTTTTTTAGAATAAATTTTGAATGGGTGCTTTGGAAGCAGTGCCAGAATTAACTGAGGTTGATGGTTGGAGGATCGTACCACACTCAAAAATTTTTGTCAAAGCAGCAGCCATCCCAACACCAAAAGGAGGAGCGGCTGAAGTAAAGAGGTGGAAGCCATGGGAACTTGCGCTTTGAATGATTTAAATCGAAGCACAAGGGGCATATGACATGACCATTTTCAATATGTGTCCAAAAAGGGTGATCAGGTGCAGATATGATTAGTTTGGGGGAAATTGCGAGGTGGGTGTCATGATTAAAAGGCCGGATTGTCACAAAGGTGCGAGGCCCTGCCAACTGACCCGCCCCATTAGGAACCACAAACTTCAAGATGGGGCCTGCGCCATAAATGGCCAAACCCTCCATCAGTTTGTGGCGAAGATGTTTGGGTGAGAGAAATAACATTAACCCAGCAAACTGGACCAATAAAGTGGCCTCATCAGGGAGCTGTGTGAAAAAAGCAGGAATTGGGATATTTTTGTAAACAATTACAGCTTAGATGCTGCCACTGTATTGGCCTTGGATCAAAATCTGAGGTCAAAATAGCCCTTGAAAGGGCGAAAATTGACATACCTGTTAGGTTTAAAAACCGCCATGGCCATCTTGATGATGGCCGCACTCACATATGGGAAAAGATTCCCATATTTAACCAGAGATAAAATACAGGTTGCTCTGAGGGAGCACCAAAGGGCTCTGGAGCACCGCGTGTGAGCATGCAGATGGTGGGCTAAGACCTGAGGTGGGATATTAAGCCCAGTGGTATTGGGAGGGCTAGCAGAGCCAGCCTGGATGCACTTTGGTGGTGGCTGAAGGATGCAAGAAGGTGGCGCACCACCACCCCAAGCTGGGGCACTAGGCATCGATGGCATTGACATTTGATTTAATGCTCAATTTGAGTGGCTGGTTTTTTGTATTTTTAATAACTCAAATTTGGCTTCAATTTAGTCGATTATGCATTAAAAAGTTATGCTCGCTGGCGCCTTTATTACTTAAATTCCAACAAGTTAAACTAAGGGATTTTTGCACCACATAAAACAAAAATAACAAGGAACTAATAAAAACTATAAGTTTGTTTTTTATCTTTTAATACAAGTGGCGAAGAATTAAAAAGAGAACCGTGTTTTGATCTCGTTACTTAGTATATAAATTAACTAGGATTCAGACTGAGATAGGCATTAATTCAATACTAGCTTTAAGCCTAATTTGGAAATATGGACATTTGACCTATTGGCACTCTCAAATGTCAACTCGCTTTGATGGAATGGCTGATGTAGGGTTGAAGGTAGTTTGCCATATCCATGAGGCAAAGATTGTATATATTTGAGCCAATCACCTTGGCGGAAAATAGTTGTACCAGGAGGGACCCCCTCCTAGGGTATAAAAGGGGGTGTCCACGGCGTAGGTGTTTGAAACAAAAATTGAAGTGGGCTGGGGAGGAACCACCAATAGATTCCGCTGATTTCGCCTCATAGTCAGGGCAATTTGACTACCAAAACTCAAAGCTGTTGCCTGAGTAGTATTAGTAAAAGGGTTACCTTGATTCAGGGGTTCCACCAGGAATTGACCATGGTCTTTTGTCCAATATTGACATTATTCACCTCCAAACCACTCTTAGTAATGCATCAGACTTATAATTGTATGACAAACAGAAAATTATGATGGTTTATTGAAAGGACAACTTGACTTCCAAGAAGAATGGTCTCAGAAAATCAAAGTTAGACACTTTGGGGAAATCATCACCAATCAGGTGAGGCACTGCACCCAAAAGAATTAAAAACGCAGATTGACATCAACTGTCATACTGTAGCTCAAGTAAACCCAAATTCAAGTAATCGACTGAAGCTGAATCTTTCCAGATTTAGTATTATTATTAAATGAATGGGACTTGAAGCCCCGTCCTCCAGTTAAGCACAAAGTGCAGCATAATTTCCAATGCAGCTGGTTCATTTTAACGCCATGGATGTAAAGATAATCTGACCATCATATCAGCTCCAAAACTAACTTGGGAATATCTTGCCTTTGTCCAGCGTAGGTCCAGGGTATGATTCAGTCAGGCAAGCCTGCCAACAGTGTCCTCTTAGCCTCATCATCACTACCAGAATTATCTCTACTTTATATACCCCTAATGATTTCATGAGCATGACACTTAAACTAGAATCAACTACATATAATTGGACTCAGATGTAATTTTAACTTAATCATGAAATTACCTGTATCTCTAAATAAAATTCTTGTGGCCTTGGTTATCAAGGCTACAACCTCTTCATCCGATACTTGTCACCTTTGAGTATATCTCATATGAAGCAAAGAATGATGACAGCCCAAGAAGCACCTGATGCACTGGCCAGCACCACACTTTCATGATATCTTGTCATCAACATTCCAAAGTTGGGAAAACTCTTAATAACATGAAGAACAAGGATCCACGTTGAAGAACCCTATATGCATGAAAAAAAACTCGCTGTTTCATTTAATAAACATTCTATCTCTGCTCCAAGGAAAAAATGTAAATTTTTCTACATACTTCTTTATAAAAAATTAAATTTTGCTTAACTCTCCTAATGATAAATACCCGTTGTTTCTCACCATCCTCTGAAAATTTAAAGCTTGTGACTTGAGTCGCAATCAAGGTCCATAAAAATTTTTTTGCGCAATAATTGAATGAAAATCCCATATAGATTTCACTTTAATTTAAATTATGAAGAGAACATGATCTCAGATCGGTGTATCCCCCCTTTAGGTTGTGACCACCTAGTGCTAAAAAAAGAGCACACAATCGCTTTAATAAACCTCATTATATGTATTATGAAACAACTGAAACAGTAAATTTGTCTATCAAAGAGTACTTCTTGCTTCCCATTCATTAGGGTAAACTATCTTTGGTCACTTTTTCCATAAATCTTTATGATCCTAGATATGACCCCTTGTTGAAGCTCAGTTAGACATTGATACTAAGTTATTTTATACAATGCTAAGAGCTTTTTATCTTTATTGGAGAACAAGTTACTTATAAAATATTACCATAACAAGATATTGAGATAGACATCAAAGCTTGAAATCACATATGAGATGGACAACCAATTTTTTAAAATTAATACCATGGTTAAAGTCCTCAGGTAAACATAAACACATGTGGTTGATGACCAATATGATGCCAATGTTTGTTTATAATTAATGCTGATAAGGCGGAAATTTAAGTTTATCATTATCACATAATTATACAAAATATTACAACCTGGAAATTTGATAGAAATCTAATGTAAGACAAATCCTAGGTAAAATTTTGTTCTGATAATCCCAGAGATACTTGCCCTGCTTTTGTAGTTTTAATCTTGATATATACTAAGAGTTTACCCAATAAACCTTAAACATTGTATATTAGTAAATAAATAGCCTATATCCAATTATTTCTGTTTTTGGGATTTGATATGATAAGCGAGTCAAAAACCTACTCATAAACTGAGCCTCAGTAGATTAACTCTCAAACCAGCAAAAGTGGAACCTTAATCTGAAGGCATCAATACTAGATTCAGTCTGAAGCCATAATGTGCATGAGAATATATGGGAAAGTCAACAAAATTCCGTCCACAATTCCCAAATCTTAAGAGTCGTGGCCTTACCACTGAAGTCATGAGGACAATGTAACCAATGATGGTGTGATTAGGCAATTGATCTATAAGGCAGTGTAAGATTCTGTTCATATGAGCCACAAAGGTCCCTGAATCACCATATCCCTACACGCCCTATAAATATTGTGCTTTCAAACTTGAAATATTACTTTATATTTTCCCCATCTTTTTTTGACCTCCCCACTAATTTACAGTTTTAAGCCCATTTCAAACTTAGGTGTCAGTCAAGAGAATAGTTATACTAAGATAAGTGGTGCTCACTACAAGGCGCTTTAAGCTGTCCAAGTGAAAACGTCTATCACAAACAATGTAGAATATTAGCAACCAAGTAAGTCAGCCTGATTATTGGTCAAGAAGCGTTCCTTAATTCATTAGTTCCTCATGGTACAAAGTACTGAACATACGGCCTGAAATCTTAAAGTTTCTGTCCACGTTCAGTTATCTTCTATTTTCCATTGATGGTTTTCAATACCAACTTAATATTAGAGCTTTAACAAAATCATCCACAAGTACTAAATGGTGTCTATTCTGTGGGAGGCCGCCCAGGTAGTTACTATACTTCTTCAGTGCCTTCTACCATGCATGATCTATATATCTTGGCTAACTACCAGCGGGAGAACTGACTTTGGGGACTGAGCGCTATCTTTTGAATGTTGTCCATCCAGCAATTCATCACCTCCTACAGTTAGTTAGGATTCACCATCATGAAGCATCCCAAAAACTAGGGCTTATACAAACCTTACACTCCCATGTTGTCAACTTCTTTAACGCAGCATCCTTCATCCACAACAATTGAGAAGCCATTGTCAATATCCAGCAATATAATCACAAAGTCGGAAACTAAATTGTGGTGTTGGATAGCAAAATTCAGGCTATCTGAGGACCTGCTTCATAATAGATTACAACTACTTGAGGCTGCTTGGAATGAAGCCCTCCACAAAGTTAAATAACTGAAGTCTACTCTTGTGCACTATCAGGAGCTGGCCTTTCATGACTTCACATATGGGAGTGAAGGCCCTAAAGGACCTTGTGGGCCTCAACGGCCTTTTGGTTCTGCAGTGCCTACTCCTGGCAACCCCTGATGACCCTTGGAGAAAGGATGTTATAGGGGCCATAGCCGCTTTATGGGATCAATTCTGTAATTTGGCCCAAGGATGCAATATCTGAGTCAATGGATTCCATATTGACCGTAGGGTCTCATTTGAGGCCCTGTTAGATGAAAGGGACAATCTTAGCGCCTTCATCAAGCTTGCAAAAGTTTCATTTAACAGCTTGAGAAATCCCATTAAGGGATCAACACCCAATTGAACAGCTTGGAAAGTCAGCTTCTTCTTCAGTGTGATGACATTTAAGCATTAAAAGTGAAGGTTGCTCACAAGGCCTTCATCTCCTCTCTTAACCAAAACTGGGTGATATACAAGAGGACCTTGAGGTAATAAGATTATGCTTGGATCAGCAGACTTCCTGCAACTGTGTGGAGACAAAAAATTCTGAGCATGCACCAATTCCTGATGTTAGTACTTGTCACAGTTAGTGACATATTTCCTGCTGTTGAACTTCCCACTAAAGCAAAGTCAAATAAGCCCTTGGAGTCAAGACCAAAAACCCTAAAGATAACTGATGAACTCTATAAGGGCATTGATCAGTAATGATTTCTGGATTTGCATACCATGGATGATGAAAAATCTTGACAGAGGCATAAAATATGGTGGTAATTATCTCCAAGATCGGGAAAATTACATGCTACAAAGTTATAGAATCCAGCCAGATTTGTAAAATTTTGATTTCAAAAATAGTGAAACTTTTACAGCTCAGATCGAATCTTGGTTATTTGTTTTAATACCATTGTGAATCTTCCCTTAAAACTTTTTGCCTCAAGCTGATAAAGGATTTGCTTTTCTAAGATAAACTTTCAAATTTAAATAAGGATTAGGAATTATTTTATAAGTTTACCATAACTTTTGTTTAGTTTCATAAAGAATACCTTGGTTAGAATCACAATAGCTGAGTTCTTTTACTGCTTTACTCTAATTACCAAGTTGGGCGCAAACCCACCCCCATGCCACAACCTATTCTGCTGACTCCAGCATGTCTTATTTTGCCGCATTTTGCCGCATTTCTTATGCTGCCTTCCACAACTCCCAAAAGACTTAAGCCTCTGAAAATTTGAGTCAGTTTAGTATGCGTTAAAATACCAAATCATTTGTAAACACAAGTTAGATTGCCTAAGACATTATATCCTCTATTTATCACTTTTCCTTGTTATTGCACCTTTTGCCTGGCGCTTTTTTTTGACCTCTTATGCTCTAGTTTCACTGACACTATCTTTGAAAAGACTCGATTTTATAGTGAGTTTTTTCTTTTGCTAAGTGGCTAGAGTTGCCAACTCTCTCAGAGTAATCCCCTTTTGAAGCGGTTCAATGGGCTAACTGTTGTATCCCGTCTGGAATTGGTTGTTACCTTCATTAAAGGGAGTGCTGAGGTTGTTGCGGGGCTCTCCTCACTCAAGACGCTCATACAGTGTGCAGTACATACCATTACAGCCTCACCTTCCACTATTCACGCGATTCAAAAATTAAAGAAGATAAAAACCACGTTTTCCATCCTTAGGGCATTCCAGAATTCTTAATGCAAGGACTTAGCTGACGTTCTCATTTTTCAGCTGCTGCTCCGTGGATCTCAGAAAGAACTCACCAATGGACACTCCTTGCAGGTGAGATTAATAGATCTCACCTGGAATCTCTCCCAGCGTTAAGAACTTTGTCAAGCCCCGCGAGCTCCCCATGACACCTTTGAGGAATATAACTCCATTGTCCACTTGGCTTAGGGGACCTCACTACGGCAAATTACCTACGCCTGTTCCAAGAGAAGGTATCAAGTTTTGAAACTCTTTAACAGTTGAAAATGATCCTCCGCAATTTTATAGATAACACTGATGCTGGACTTAGATTATGTAACAACCCTTCACCCTCCTTAGCTAAAATGTTTTTCATCCTTTGCGTTAGTGTTGTCCAACAGCCTCTTTGCTGCCAAACCTAGCTGTACCGCGGAACTTTAGATCTCAGAACTTGACAATTCCATCTCTTTGGTGCATTTTCAGGTTTCATATACAATGTGAATAATCAAGCTTAGTCGCTAACTAATAGACACCTCTAACATGACCATAGAATATCCCCTTCTGTACTCACCCAGTACCTCTTGGAACCAGCAGTTATCTCACTAAAATGTGAGACTGAAACCTCCGTCATAGATTAGGTTCTCCTCACCATTGGCCTTGCACCGCTGCGCTCCACAGAGTAGCCCTCGCTTTTATTCTCAATAGTAGAAGTTATTAGTAAGTCTAACTTATTTGATTAGAGAATTCACTTAACTCTAGTCACGGACCCTCTCTGACATTTTAGAGCCTATGCCTCCTGTTCAACCTGTCGTCCCAGTTAACCCAGTTAAACACCAATCACTACCACTCTAGAGTCATCTTTCTTGGTGGACCCTATTCAAAACATAGGTAGATATCCATGTAAAGAATGATTGTAGAGGAACTCTCTTTAGCTAGCCCCACCAAAAGCTTGCCCATCCTGACTGGTTTATCTTCGTGAAATAAGGTCTCACTCCCACAAAACATAGAGCATTAAGCTACCCTACACCATTAAAATCTTGTGGGAAACTCACTGGCATTGTGAAGTCATAAGATGTTGAATCCTCAGGGGATATTATCACTTATACTACGCCCTCTGGGCTTGGAGCCATCCTCTCCTCTTTTGACTCAGTAGAAAATAAATTTTGCCTCTGCGTACTTCTTTTTTATGGCTACCTTCTCTAATGCAGGAAATATTTTCCAAGCGCTCATTTTGGTGGACACTGGCACTACTAAAAGGTATCTTTCAACAGCTGGTGGAGGCCGTGGACCCACTCTCTGGGGAATGGTTAGTTTGTGAAAGGTGTGAATCACAAACCATCCCGAGATTTTGTGTACTACCACATTTTCCCTTCGTTGCAGGTGATAGGTACATCTTGAAGAGCTTATACCGTTTAAAAAACCTCCTGTACCTCGTTATTCTAGGTTCTGAATGATGGTGATAAATTGACATCTTCACCAAACTCGTGGACTTTACCATGCATGAAAAGTTCCCTGGAGGAGTTATAGTTACTATTCCTTTCCTGGAGGATAGCGCTTTGGAGCTTTCTAGAAGATGGTCATCTCTTCTTTGTTGGGTTTAGCCTCTATTCAACTGACTGACACCTAACTCTGGCACTTACACTACCTGAATGCATATGCAGATATACCGAACTATTTGATCCCTCTAAGGCCGGCGACTCCCTGAGCACATCAAGTTTGGCTTGAGTTTAAATTGATTGTGGACCTCGTCGATATATCCTCTCCAATTTATCCCAGGTCTCTGAGTTAGGAGACTTCCTTGAACGTTTGGGTTGAAAACATGCTGTCTAAGGGTCAGGATTCAAGAAATTCTCGCCGGTTGCTCCTCCTCCTTTTTTAGAAAAAGTCTGATGGCTCACTTTGTCCCACCGTTGATTATGGCAATTTGAATAACATTACAGTGCCTGGCCCTCATCCACTCCCCTTAAGCAAAATATTGTCACTAGTGGAGAAGTCATTGGTGTTCAGCAAGATGGACCGCTTTAAAGCCTTCAACCTGATCAGCATTAAGTAAGTCCCAATGTGATTGACCACTTTTTGTAATTGGAAAGGCATCTACCAGTTCAGCATCATGCCTTTTGGTTTGAAGAACGCCACCACCTGCTTACAGAGGCTTATTTATGCTGTCTTTGGCGATATTATGAAAAACAGTGGAATTGCATACATGGACGACATACTGGTCTTCTCCCTAGTTGCAGAATCCAACTCCTGAAACCCTGTATCCATCATGAAGTGACTTGCACAAGAAAAATTAACTAGTAAGGCTAGCAAGTGCGAGTTCTTCCAGTCCAAGGTTGATTTCATAGGAAACAATATTTTCTCCCATAGCCACATGATTATCCCAGATAAGAAAGCAGCCATCTGCAATTGGTTTTTACACTCAATCTCACAGATCTAAGCAGCTTCCTTAAGACATGTAACTTCCTTGAGGAAATCACCCCTATGTAACGGATATTTTATTTTAGTTTGTTACAAAAGAGTTTTGAAGTACAAGCCATGTCACTGACCACATGACTGAAACCTTTCAGAAATCTACCCTCAAACTGCACGCCATCCCTGAATGTCACACGTATACTCAAACTACGGTGCCAGCAATTCACCATGCTAACAACAGCGTCTTACTCCATGATAGCGCCAAGGACGAATCCAATACCTGGCCCAACTTGATCGTTGAGCTCCACTTACAGGTCAAGGTTTTAAATAATTGTTAAAGTAAATAAAGTAAAATCTAAAAGCTAGAAAATAATATCTTCAATTTAATGTTAAAATTTTAGAAAAAGAAATTATATTATTAGTTAATGTTTTTCCTTTTTTATATCATACAAAAGTCCACTTAACAAGGCTTCTTTAACCCAAACTTTTGTATGATAACCATATCCTTTATTTAACCGAGGTAAGCTGACCAGGGGATAGACATTACCTAACTAAAACTAAAAATATAATAAAGAATAATGATTCAAACAAAACGCCCAAAATGGATGGATCAATTGAATCATACCTAACAAAATATCCAACCAGGTGGACAGAGAATACTGCTATCCCTTCATGGTGGATGGGGAGGGGGGATTGGGGGGCTCATCTTTGGCTGCATCCATCTCATCCCAGAGTAGGGTGCGTGTTAAGGCAGATAGTAAGGGTGTGGGGGCATCGGCAGTGTGGGGTTTGATATTCTTTTTTTTAGTACTAGATGGTCCCGGGGTTTGATATTCTTGATAACTGGAACTTCCAAATAGTTGCCAGTTATCATAATGCCAACAATGTATTTGGCCAAAGCGTCTTCAGCTTTGAGGTGGGCATCTGGGAGTTTAACAAATGTGGCTATGTTATTTTGAGCAATCTTGGCTTTCAGATTCTGTGCTACTGTTACCACGTTCTGGATGGCTTCAGTGACGTTTTTTGTAAAGTTTTCATATTGATCTTACTTTGTGTATTAAGATCTTTGGGGACAACAGGAGGTGGAATTCCTCCTGCGAGTGCAGCCACAGGCTTGGTGGCAGCTTTGCGGAGCGGACAGCAGTCTGGTGTGGCAGCTGCTTCTACTGCAAGCTGGTTATCACTGAGAAATGATTTGGCTTTTGGCTGTGGGGTATAAAGTCAAGGGGGGTATTTGGTGTCCCATTCTGCATTAATGAACTGCTCGATTTGCAGAGATGGTTCTTCAATTAACTTACCTGATTTGTCAATTTCAGCCAATAATTTCCATGGGTTTTGGTTGAATTGGATTGGGGAATCAGCGTATGATTGAGGTTTGTTCAATTCATTTTCAGAAGCATGAGATTGTACTGGGATCCAATCTGATGTTTGATTGGAGGAATTATTTATGGCATTGAGGTGAGAAGGAGGCTGATTGGTGGCTGCAGGTGTTTCTGCAGCACTAGGCTTTGGGGTGGAGGAGGTAGGATTGTGCCCCATACCTGAAATTGTACAGGGTAGGCATCAGATTGGAGGTCAGCGTATGAGTCATCCGGTCTATCTGAAGTGGTTGAGTAGGGGCACTTGCATTTTGAGTGATCTAACTTGAAACATGATGGACAGATTGTCCGCCCACCCTTGACGTGGGAAAAAATGGATGGTTGGGTTGCTGAGGGAATAATGGTGCATGGCGGAATTGCCATCGCAATTTTACTAAATTCAGGGCTTATCATGGCATATGACTGAGGCCTAGCAAGTTGTGTGGCCCCATTTGAGACCACAAATTGTAGGATGGGGTTGGAGCCATAGGCTGCCAAACCAGCCATCAGCTCCTGGTGGAGCACTTCAGGGGGAGGCGGGTGGGCAGGCCAGCAAACTGGACCACCAAAGTGGTGTCTGCTGGGAGCCAAGTCCTAGTTGTGAGGAGTGGGGTGCCCTGGAATACCAGGGGCACAGTTGCTGCAGTGGCATCAGCTTCGCAGGTGAAGCTGAGGTTGAAATACCCCTTGTAGGGGCAGAAATCTATAAATCCGTTGGGTATCATCACTGCCTGTACCATTTTGATAATGTCTTGGTCGTGTTCTGGGAATAGTTTCCCATATTTGACCCTTAGGCCGTAGCACATGTTGCTCTGGGGGAGCACTAGGGGGCAGCTTGGTACAGCTTGGGTATGAGCAAGGTGGGCGTTCATGTCCTTAGGCGAAACAAATCAGCCCATGGGTTTGGAATGACTGGGTTTAGTCCTAGTACATTTTCCTGCTGGAAAGAAAATGGCGGGGGGAGTTTTGCCGCTGCCCCACGCTGGAGCAGCTGGTGGAGAATCCAAGGACATCAGAGCAAAACTACTACAGGCGAATACAATTTGTTTTTTTAATTTGTGCAATTTGGCTCAGAAAGTTACACCAAGCGGAAAGAAAAGCAGTGGCTGCTGTATGATGACATATCATTGTATGCAAAAGTTCTGAATCCCATTTAATCTTAATTCAGAGAATTTAAAAATGGTGATGCATTACGCCTAAACATCCCTTGCTCCCAAATTTTCTAATTTTAACCCATGACCCTTTTGACAATTGATTCCTCAACTGGGCCCAATTTTCAAATGCAACTTTTTGATTTGTAAAGGAATCTGAGATTTAGTACACTAGGTTAATTTGAGGACCAGGATGTGCCTTATCTATTACATCACCCCACTGTGAGGTCCAGATTTTCCTAGAACTTATCCAGGCATCTTTAACATTCCTCCAACATCTGCCATAACACTTCCCCTACTGGACACCTCCTCTATTTTCCATGAAGAGCTGCCAGTCTTTCACCTATCACGCATCCAGTACTTCTCAACTTCTTATTAATAGATACTCTCCACCCAAGGGCTCAATGGTCCAGCCATTCTAGCTCTCCCTTGGAACTCTTGAAGTCATGAGTCATGGATCACTGGATAGGCCTTTGACCCTTCTGGGAGCTCAAATTAAATCGCAACCTTATTGATATCTTGAGTAACTTAATATACCCAAATATTTGGGCCTAGCTTTCAGCTTTTTACTGGTATGACATATTTTTTAGCCACTGCTAACACCCAATCTCTTGGAGTGAACAATGGATCGAGTGCTCTTTGTCAGTCCACATAATGCTTCTGCTATGCCATAGCACAAGTTGGAATTCAGGGTATTTTGAAGCTTGATGGTACTTTGCACCCTAAATTTCGATAAAAAATTTTGCATAAAAGTTACATTCTCTACAGCTAGTATAAATATTTTTAAGAAGTGATTCACCACTTATTTTTATAATGGAAACTTTGATAATAAAAAAATGTTTGTTTTTATAAGACTTTATTATTATTATCCTCGGGGTTAAGAAGCAAACCCTATTATGATCTACTGCTTAGTAATTAATATAACACAGGGATTAAAGTGATATAAGCAAGGGTTCTTAATTATCTTTAAGCCTATCAAAAAATTGGTATGACTTGACAATAAGCTAAATATCCAGTAGAATATATTTTAGGGTCAAGGTGAGCCTCAAGCTTAAATGGAAGATTGTGCCAATGCGAAGCAAAATAATCAAAGTACTACTAGTTCAGCAGATCAAGGTCTTCCTCTGAAGCCTTGATGATGGGATGGAACCCCTAGAATTGTAGATAATAGAGTGTTACTAAGCTGACAGGTCAAGATTAACTAGTACAATTGAAGATTAATGATGAAAGAGAGAATGGAAGTGAGAGATTTTTATAAGTGGAAAAAGGGAGAAAGAAAGCAGAGATAGACTTTGTTTATATATAATAAAATAGTTTGGTTAGGGAAATAGCTCCATATTTTACCTATCGTTATTAATTATGAAGGATTGAAGACCTTGGACCACATTGTGCTAAAAAAGGTTTGTAATCTCAATATAGTACATCCGTTGCTCAGTGGTGATTAACCTGTGCAACCAGCATAGTGGAACTAAGCTGACCACCAAAAGTTATTAGAGACTATTTAGGAGATACTGGTGTTCAACCTATCAGAGCTCTCAAACCTTACATTTTTTTCAATGGAATGACTTATGGAGGGTTTAAAGTGTGTAGGACAAGTCCGTGAGGCAAAGATTCGATATATTTGAGCCAATCACCTTGGGGAAAAATATTTACACTTTTGAGACCCCCTCCAAACCTATATAAAGGGGTGGTCTCCGCTTAGGTGCTTAAAGTAAACTAGATGTGGGCCGAGGAGGAACCTCAAATGGACTCCCATGATTTTGCGCATAGTTGGTGCAATCTGACTACTCAAATTTCTGCTCTTTAGCTGAGAAGCATTTACAAAAGTGTCACACTAATTAAAAAGGTTTCACCGAGAATTGGTCAGGGACTAATGGCCAATATTATCATTATATTCATGCAAAACAAACTTCTCATGATACTGGACTTGTAATTGTCTGACATTGTCCCTTCATTAGTGTTAGGGGGAGAATAAGGGCACTAGAACCAGCCAGGGACTTGTTTGACACTAACTCTGGTAGCAAGGGACCTAATGGAGTACTCATTACCTCGCTTATAAGTTACTACAAAAGAGTTTTCCCAAATCAACCTGAGATTCTCAATTTCTGGTTGTGATAAATTTATGGTATTACAACACCAAGTCTGATACTTGAAGGGAATGGAGGGGCTTCTTATGCTCATGAGTGACTGCCCCTTCTTTTATGACTATTTTAGCTTGGCTAGTCATTGCATCAGACTTCAGCTGGGTGGTGCATTGTGACAATCTTTTCAGGGCTTTTAATAATTATCTGTAATACCAGAGAAGACAATTTTTGCTATCAAGTCTGGAACTCCTGGTTCCTAACCATATAATATCCAGAAAAAAGGCATTTTAAGGATTTGAGAGGTAGCTGATATGGTGGGCCATGTAGGTACTAGATAAGAATTGATCCCAGTGTAGGGGAACTAAGATGACCATAATTTGTGATATCAAACCAGGTTTCCATTTGCTCTTTCCACAGTATCATTCATGGAAGGGTTTTAGGGGCTTAGAAAAGTTTCTGCGCCCCATGGAAGTAGCTAAAATCTTAGCCATCCATGAGGTGGAATTCTTCCCGTTATCACAGAGTAGGATCTGATGACAGCCATGACGGGTGAAGATATGTTGATGGAGGAAGGTGGCAGTAGCTTTTGCAGTCTGAGAGGGAAGAGCAACAGCTTCAACCTATTTGGTGAAGTGATCAATTCTTGTCAGGTTATAGAGATTTCTGCTTTTAGTCTGAGGTAGCAGAACTACCACATCAAGAATCATTGTATGGAACGCTTTTTGAGGCGTAATGAGTTGTTATTGATATTTGGGTTTGTAGCTGGATTGCTTCTTAAAGATTTGGCAGGAATCTAGCACTTTGATGATAGATTCCATGGTTTTATCCAGTAGTACCTATCCTTCATCCACTCATAAGTTTTGCGCACTCCATTGTGCCTAAGAATAGAATGGACCTCCATGATCATGAGGACTTGCTCAGAAGGTTGGAGATAAGAAAATACAATCTACTCATACTTTCTTACATAATTTCTTGCTTTTTACCTTGTTGTTGTGGGAGTATCAGGCTAATTCTTTCTTAACGGGTTAGTTTCATCTTCCCAGGCGTCAGGGGTAATTAGGAGGTCATGCAGACTCTCTACTTCACTATCATCTAGGTGAAGGATAGGCAGCTGAGTCAAACTATCAATGTTCATATGGCTGGCTCCAACTCAATGCTCAGTCTTTTTTTAGTACTAGATGTCAATGCTCAGTCTTAAAATCGTAGTGTTGGAGCTTTAGGGCCGGGCGATCTAACCGCCAGTGGGATCCTTCATATTTTATAACCACTTCAGGGAGGCGTGGTCAGTGACCCCACTAAAGAATTTCTATATAAAAAAGGGCGGTAAATATTTTACAAGCAGTAGGACCACATGGAATTCCTTTTTGGTGATGCTGTAATTGCGTTCAGTTTTGTATAACGTATGGCTGAAATAGGAGACGAGATGATCCACACCATTGTCATTCAATTGAGACAGAATAGCTCCAGCAGCGTATTCAAAGCTTTGGTAGACCAGCAGGAAAGATTTATTGTAATGAGGTGGCGTAGGATAGGACGCTTTTGCAACAAATGCTTTATCATCTGGAAGGTGGCCTTCTGCTCAGTACCCAATGAAAAGAGACGTTCTTAGCCAATAGCCGTACAAGAGGCTCACTCAGCTGGGCGAACTTGGGGATTAATTGGTGGTTTTACCCCATCATAACCAAAAATAACTATTATCTTGCAGGTTTTGAGAGAAGGCTATTTGGATTTAGCCTCAACCTTGTCTTGGAGGAGTTGAATTCCATCCTGTGAGATGTCGTATCCAAAGAAGTCTAATTTCTTTTTGGAAAAAAGAGCGCTTGGAGGGCTTTAACTCATTATTGGACTTAAAAAAGCGTTGAAAGACTTCTTTGGGTGAGTAAGATGGTCATCCAAGAATTTAGAAAGCACAGTGATGTCACCAATATAAATGATGATGCAACTTGACTTAAGGTTTTGTAAGATGTGATCCATGGCTCTCTGGAAAGTTGCAGGTGCATTGCACAATCCCTGAGGTAGTCAGGTGGATGGAATATAACTTCGTTGCAAATCAGATCGCATATTTACAAAATCATGGGAAGAGAGGTCCTTCTGCCAATAGCCGCTGGCCAATTCCAAAGCCAAGAAGAACTTAGATCCAGAGAGCTGTGCTATGGCGTCGTCAATGTGTTGGGATAGGATAGCTAACCCTCTTGGTGTGGTTGTTTAGCCTGCAGTAGTCCATCACAGCTGAATGACAGCCATTTTTCTTTCTTATAAGGAGGAGAGGGGATGACCTTTGTGAATTGTAAAGGTACCAGTATCCCAGCATTTGTAGCTGTTTGAGCTCAATCCTCATCTATTGCTCCTAAACTTTTTGATTTATGATGAGGTTTGGATTGGATGGGACTAGAATCTCCAACATTGATGGTATGACTACAACCTTTCAGATAAACATTGTCATTCTCATCTTTAAAGAATATGTGACTGTAGGATTCCAATAAATTATTAACTTTACTAAACTCTGTAAGGGTTAGATCATCGGAGATATAAACGTCAGGCAATGTATATAAAGATTTGTCAGCAGTCAGGCCTATTTCTGACATAGACCCAATGCAGTGGACCCACTTAATCTCCTTGACTGGGATAAGCAGACCTTTCCAAATCTCCTGGTGTTCCTTTACAACCATGTCCTTAATGTAAGCATCCCCAGTAGAATATAATAGGTTGTTGGTGGGTTGGTCTAGGATGCCTGGTAATACTCCAGGTTCTAGAGGATGATTCCATTGATGCTAGTTATGTGCAGCGGTCAGTTATGCGCGATATGAAAGGTAAACTTGGTGTCATCACCATTTTGTTCACCTTCTTTAATCAACACCTCTTTGGCTACATAAAAGAGAACTCCCTTGAGAGGACCATTGATTCAGGAAGCATCTTGGTATTTCTCCCTACCATTGTGTAGCATAAGGAATGGTTTAGAAATTATACTCAACTGTGCAAGCATATTTTTTCTATTTATCACATAGTTGACCAGAATTAGGGTACCTCGTAGTTAAGAATGGAGAGATAGCCTGCTTCAGATTGATAATCTCGTCATACTCTAGTATAAATTGGGTACCAATGAGAAGGTCATAGGTATTGTTGGCTTGGGAAACCGCAGGGGCCGAGAGGTGGAATGTCAAAAAAGTAATATGACTTGATAAATAGTTATATATTCGGCGGACCATAGTATATGAGTCAATGTGAGCCTTGAGATTGAGCATAAAACTATGTTAATGTGAAGCAAAGTGATTATGGTACCAATAGTTTGGCAAATTGTAGGAATTGCGCTGTGACCTTGAGATAGAATGAAAACCCAGAAAAATGTAACAAATAGGAATTACCAAGCATAATAGTGGAAATTGATTAAAAACTGATGATAAAAATTGAACGGGAGAATGAGAAGGGGGAGGCTTTTAGTAGTTAGCAGAGATAGTCTGCGTTATATATATATAATAAAAGTGTCAGTTGAGTCGATAGCTCCATATTATTTACTAGTTTTCATAAAGGATTGGTGATCTTTAGAGTATCAGTCCATTGCTTAGTGGTGGTTTTCCTATATACCCTCACAGCAGATCTAACTGAGACTACCAAAAGTTAACTGTGGTGCTCACTACAGGGGGCCACTGGTCAACTGTAGTACAACGCACTAGAGCATCATGGAGAGTTCTCGTTTGTTATGCCAAGTTTTACCCAATTTCATGACCTATACTCTGGTGAATCATTGGAATCATCTAACAAGGTACTGGCGTTATTCACTGAGACGGAACCAGAGGACAAGGAAACTAGGATGGAGCTGCAGCTTGCTGCTTGTCCCACGTTGGAGTCAGACCTACAGGGCATGTCCACTAATGTAACCCGTCAGCAACTGTGAGTATCATGGAATGGCTCTTGTGGGGTTACCGCCTCTATGAAGATGATATGAGGGAACATGATCTGAGTCTGTTTTATAACCAGCAGGACCAAGGATCCAGTTATGAAATGTATATGTCGTACCTTGATGCTACCACAACGGGGTTGTCTCACTGGCTCAGCTTCCATTGATATGAGGAATACCTGGTTGCATACGTTAAGCCTTTAATCTGCCAACTACTGCATGTGTTGGCCCAACATGACATTGAAATTGGCAATGTCATGTGTTTGTCCAAGTGCAACAGAATGACACTCAGTTCTTATTTGACCGCCTTGACCACTCTTTATTGGAGGTTCAGGGTGCACTAATACATGTAGACAGTCGTTTCATGGACATCCACCATAGCTTGGACAAATTAGTTCCACTTTTGAATCATGAGTTACCTTGAGTAATGTAATAATTATTTGACCAGTGTGGGCTTTCAGCTGAATGAATCTAGGATGTCACAACGTTGGGTAGTATCACTGAGCACTTTATAATGGAAATGCCATAATGGGCAAAAGGAGTCAGGAAAACAGCATGTAAGAATTAGACTGGCCTGCCAGCCTAGGTGGCAGAGCACCCAAACGGCAAACCAGAATTCCAAAGGCACTGCTTCTTTTATGATGGATATGAAACTGGAAAGGAGTTTCATCATTAACTGCCGGTGAGCCATAATCTCATACAGGCACAAACTAGTATACCAGACGAACATGGCCATTAACCCTGAGGGGTAAGAGAGTGTCATTAGAAAAGGCGGTTTAATTCTCAACATATAAAAACTAAATTTTGGGAAATGTTTTTTAATGTAAAATTTAAGGAAGAAAAATTGGCCCACAATTTTATCAGTGCAATGCAACTGATTAAATAGTGGTTGATTGGAGAGGAAACAAGCCAGGATCAGGTCCCTCAAGTTCGACCTAACTGGCGAATTATTTGAGATTGGGGGAAGATAAGCTCACTGGGTACTGAATTAAATAATTTGGTGGCAGGCCGAGTCGCTGTCAGTTCAACCTTGAACGCCCAAACTGAGACTCAACTGCATTTCTGGAATTTAGTATGATGGCATCTAGCCCGATGAGCAACTGAAGCCTCCAAGGCCACCCATGTAGGGGCGGTCCCATTTGTTGGGAACAGGTTCAGGATTCCCAACCTGCCCATGCCCAGTCGCTGGGCCATTTGTTTGGTTAAAAGCGTTGTGTCAGCTGCAACTCCCAATTGGCTGGAAGGGATCTTTAACTATTGCTGATGGTGGTTGATGCTGCTACCTGCGCGTTGGGGATCATCCCAACAATTTTGGCAGGGAGTTAATTTTGATGATTGAGGTGTTGGCTGAGTCAAAACCAATGGCGATTCCAGCTGATGAGTCAAACTTCATTCCTTTTTGACTATGTGGATCCTGATTGTCGGGCTCATTTCCACTCATTTTTGGACTGATTGAATTAATTTCAGCAATTTTGGTGCAAATTTCCCTGATCAGGCATATCAGTTCCAGAGAGAAAAATGTGGGCACTAGGGGGCCCAAAGAGGGAGGGCTGTTACCCAGCGCTCATCAGCCATGTGGGCAAGATCGCCCTGGGTGACAAGAGGGACCACCACCCTCTTTGGAGCCTTTTTGTTTGGAAACAGGAAGAAGGCCCAGTTGACACACAGGGGATGTTCCCCTGGACTTACATTACCCTTTCCTTTTTCCAAAGGAAGGCGCCGCTGCAGGGAAACTGCACGAGGACACCTTCTTATGCGCCTTAGGTAGTTTGATTGCCATTACCGTTGCGACTTTTTGGAGGGGATGGGGGGCGTTAAGGTGGGATAGTGGAATGCCTCAACAAGCTCCATGCAATTAGCGCAATTGTGAGCCTTAACCCAACTGTTTTCATAAGCCGGATACCCTTTCCAGGACATAAGATACTGGACTGATCGATGGGATTTGTGACGATGCTAGGATGTTTTACCTCAGCTTCTTCTGCATCCTTAATCACAATAGGTTTGGGTTCAGTGGGGATGAGCCCCTTAAACGGGGACAGCAGGGACACTGAAAGATGAAATGTTGTTTTCAATGAGTTGGCAGTTTCAACCAAAATGCAGCATAACCCAAGTCTTCCTCAACCAGGTGGGGAACCAAACGTTTTCTTGCAAACTTTTGGGAAGGTTTAGCATCCGCAGGTGGCGAGTGTCCAACATGACATGAGAACCCACCATGATATCATGACTGGGAAGCCGTTTTTGAACCACAAACCACTTATAATCATCGATAGCTTTTGTGAGGTGCTCCCAGACTAAGGTTTAAGTCGACCAGATATGCTCAACGTGATCTGCGGCAGCAGGAAACTATGGGCATATACAAGTACTGACTGAAAAGGAGGGATTATACCCTAACGTTGCCTCATAGGAAAAAACCCCGTAGAGGCGTGAGTTCCATTGTTATAAGCAAAATGGGCTAGAGGGAGGTCAAACACTCAAGTATCCTGAGCGGCTGAACATAACAGCGCAAATACTGTTCCAAAATTTGGTTGACACGCTCAGTCTGCCTGTCAGATTGTGGGTGGTAAGCAGTGGAGGGACAGGGGGTGATTTTTAGGATAGATAATAGCTCATTCTAGAAATGCGCTGTAAATTGGGGTCCACTGTCACTGAAGATCTCCTAAGGGAGACCAAACATTAAAAACACATGGCTAATGAAGAGCTGAGCGGTCTCTTCAGACATGATCGCAGAAGTACAGGGAATAAAATGGAAAAATTTGTGAAGTGATCAACCACCACCATCATTGCCGTGAACCCATAGGAGCAAGGGAGTTTGACAATAAAGTCCACAGAACTGATATTCATGGGCCCTCCACCTGTTGTAATGGGTGTAGGAGTCCCTTCCTTCCTGGACGGTCTGACTTTGCCCAAGCACAGGTAACACAATCGGCGATCCAAAATTTGGAACTTCCTTTGTCAATCCCGCCCAGTTATAGGTTTTCTTTAATCAGTTTGATGCATTTTTTGTTGCCCAGATGGCCGATTGGGGGATGGTCGTGATGTGTACAAAATACTTCAGTTTGGAAAAGAGGGGAAACCCAAATTCTCAACATAAAATAGATGAGTCCCTCCACCAAGGAGTACAGAGAGTGTTTATGATTTTGAAGGGTCAATTGCTCAAATAACTCCACCCCTTCAGGGCAGGCCATTTGTCCAGCTAAGACCTGAGCCATAAGCGGGGAATCAGGGGCGAGGGTGGCCAAAGAAACGACGGGGGAACAATTATCAAAATTTGGGCAGTGGGAATAATGATGACAAGATCCACTTCTTCCAATTCTGTGGGACAATGGGCAGGGTTTTGGCATAGGAAATCGGGAAGCACATTAAGCGCACCTTTTACAAATTCAAATTTGAAATTGAAACTTTACAGGTCCAGATAGTTTTGTGCTTGCCAGTGTGCCAATTTCTGTGGTTTTCAGAAATACAAGAGAGCCTGGTGATCCGTGCGGACTGTTGACTCATGTTGAGCACCCTGTAACAGGTACCTCCAAAGAGTTAATGACCATGCTACAGCTGCCAACTCCTTGTCATAGATGACCGAGAACTGGTCCATAGAGCTAAACTTTTGGGAAAAATAGGCGACCAGATGCTCCATGCCATCATGCTCTTGGAGTAACACCGCCACCACTGATACTGAGGAGGCATCACATGAAACAATATATGGCTTAGCGGATCTGCGTGTTTCAAAATGGGAGGGGATAGAAACACCTCTTTTAACAATTTTAATGATTGTTGGCATTTGGGCATCCAGCGGAATAGTACATTCTTTCCTGTAAGGGGTGGAGCGGGGCAGCAAGCTGGGAAAGTGCTGGAGAAATTTTTAAAAAAAAATAATGGCTCCAAATAAACTCCGTAATCATTTCTGGGCTGTCAGAGTTGGCCATTCTTAGATAGCATCCAACTTATCAGGAGGAATCACGTAGCCATCTTTAAAGATGAGGTTTCTGAGAAAGGTGACTTCCTCCTTATAGAACTCACATTTATAAGGCTTAACGAACAAGCCTGCCTTATGCAAGGTGGCCATGACCGCTTCCAAGTCAATAGCATGTTGTTTGGGAGTCAGGGAGTGAACCAGAATGTCATCAATATATGAAACCGCACAAGTAAACTGGAGCTCACCCAGTACGCTGACAATCATATGCTGAAATATAGCGGGAGCATTCTTCAGCCCAAAGGGCTTTATGCGGAATTGAAAAATGCCTCGCTTCATCCAGATCGCTGTTAACCATTATTGTCCTTTTATAACCCAAATCTGGTTAAAGGCATTGACAAGATCAAGACTGGAAAACACCCAAGATTTGGCAATTGCTTGGATTATCGTCTGCTATAAAGGCAGGGGGTAGGGATTGGAAACTGTGACTTTATTTAAGTGTCCATAGTCCACGCAGGGGCGGAGGGGACCATCTACTTTTTTACCAAAGATGATGGGAGACGCGACTAGCGATGTCTTCTTAAACAACCACCCTTTTTTCAACATATCATCTAACCAAGTGTTGAGCGCAGCCTCCTCCTCTGCTGTGTGGGGATACAATGGGCAGTTGATATTCACCAGCTCCACAGTCATTCAGAATCCACAATCAAATCTAGTGTGAGGAGGCAGATGATCCGCCTTTTCAGAATCAGAAATTCTTTGATAGCGCATTAAACTTTCCAGAAAATCAGATGGTATGCCTGCAGGAGAGACAAGGAAGTGATAGAGCTACGACCTTGAGCTTTCTTAAGATTGTCAATTAGGGAAAATTCACCCTCCAGTTGATCATTAATGAACGACAGCATTTTAGACTCCATGTGGATATTGACATGTTGCCGGCGCCACCATCCCACTCCTAAGATCACTGGAAACACCAAGTTTGGCATAGCAGAAATGCGGTCGCAGAAGCTGAATTTTTGTATTAAAAAGGTGATTGGTAGTGAACCAGGTATGAGGTTTGGGAGGCTGACTATACAACCATCACCAAAGGGCCTGCATCCAGGTCAAGTTTCAATTGCTGGGCCAGTTCTACACTCATAAAATTGCCCGTGGCTCCAATGTCCACCAGGGCCTCAAATGAGACGTGATGGGACCCAACACTAATCTTCATGGGTAATAAGAAGTAAGCGAAGTTCTCTTTATTGGTAGTTGTGGATAATCCAGTGATACCAAAGAGGTAGTAGTGGGGTCAGGGGAAACCACTAGGCTCTTATGGGGGGTAAACTCGTTGCAAGTCTGGATGTCAGAAACTACTGACATGGGCAAAATAGCCGCGGCAACTATGGGGTATGGGTTTGAAGTTTTGAGTGGAACTGGACTAATGTGGACAGGGAAAATCTTCTTCATAATTCAGTTCAGTTGAAAAGGAGGGGCCATTGCTGTGCCAATATCTACAAGAAAGGCGGAAATGGATAAATATATTCTTTGGTCAATTATGTCAGGCAAACAGCATGTAAGAATTAGACTGGCCTGCCAGCCTAGGTGCCAGAGCACCCAAAAGGCAAACCAGAATGCCAAAGGCATTGCTGCTGGTAATATGGACATGAATCAAGAAAGGAGTTTCACCAATAACTGCTGGTGAGCCATAATCTCATACCTGAACAAACTAGTATACCAGACAAACACAGACGTTACCCCAAGGGGTATGAGAGTGTCAGTGGAAAAGGCGGTTTAATTCTCAACATATAAAAACTAATTTTTAGGGAAGGTTTTTTAATGGAAAATTTAAGGAAGAAAAATTGACCAACATTTTCTCAGTGCAATGTGACTGATTAAATAGTGGTTGATTGGAGAGGAACCAAGCTGGGATCAGGTCCCTCAAGTTCGACCTAACTGGCGAATTATTCAGAAATGGGGTAGATAAGTTCACTGGGAACTGACATCAAAGAATTCTGTGGCAGGCCGAGTCACTATTGGTTCAACCTTGAATTCCTGAACTGAGACTTGACTGAGTTTCTGGCATTTAGCTTGACAGCGTCTATCCCAACAAGAATTTGGGAAACCCTTAAGGTCACCCCACATAGGGGCGGTCTCATTTGGTTGGGAACGGGTTCAGGATGCCCAACCTGCCCATGCCCAGTCACTGGGCTGTTCATTTGGTTAAAAGCGTTGCATCAGCTGCAACACTCAATTAGCTGGAAGGGAGCTTCAAACTATTGCCGATGGTGGTCGATGCTGCTACCTGCGCGTTGGGGATCATCCCAACAATTTTGTCAGGGAGTTAATTTTGATGATTGAGGTGATGGCTGAGTCAAAATTAATGGCGATTCCAGATGATGAGCAAACTTCATTCCTTTTTGACTATGTGGATTCTGATTGTCAGGCTCATTTCCACTCATTTTTGGACTGATCGACTTAATTTCAGCAATTTTGGTGCAAATTTCCCTGATCAGGCATACCAGTTCCAGAGAGGAAAATGTGGGCACCGGGGGAGGGGCTTAAAGAGGGAGGGCCGTTACCCAGCGCTTGTCATCACTTAGGTGAGATAGTTATGAGTGACGAGAAGGACTGCCACCCTCTTTGGAGCCTTTTTGTTTGGAAACAGTAAGAGGGCCCTGTCAACACACAGTGGACGTTCCCCTGAACTTACAGAAGGTATTGAAACAGTGGTGGCCTGGACTAAGGACTGGGTTGCTCTGTTAGAGCGGCAGATGACTGATCACACTGAATCCGTGGCAATTGAATTCAGTCAACTTTGTGTTGAGTGGAGTAACCTGCGGACACCTGACTACTTGACCAACACTTTCTAGGCGTCCTCCAAATACAACAAGTTGCCGGGTTGAATTCTTCAGTTTTGGAGTGCAAGTCAGGTAACTTGGGGCAAAGCCATTACTCTTCTATTAGTTGAGATGGTGGAATATGCCAATATGCGA
The DNA here is from genome assembly GCA_022478985.1 of Massospora cicadina. Taxonomy (NCBI): domain Eukaryota; kingdom Fungi; phylum Entomophthoromycota; class Entomophthoromycetes; order Entomophthorales; family Entomophthoraceae; genus Massospora; species Massospora cicadina. Next base: position 38,512 of record JAKSZP010009474.1, on the reverse strand, counting down.
GTGTGCTTGGATAACCTTCAACAGGCCAATGGGGAGTTGGTTCAGTAATGAGTTGCTCTGGTCAATCAAGTAGACAAAGTGAACTGACAAGTGAATGACACCGGACAGCAAAATGTGAAAATGAAGAGCACAATGAAAAATGTACTCTCACAGCTTCAAGATTTGGAGTGTAAGCGGGACACAAAATGAGAATTCTGCCATGAACTGCATAGGGAATTTTAAGAGCTTAGGCAGGGAGTCAGAGATTGGTGGTATCATTGCTATTCAATCAAAGCATAGAGGATAATCAACAAATGTTATGTTAAATAAAATGGTTAGAGATAAGGGCATAGCCAGTGTGAATCTGGAGAAGGATGGTATAGTCAGCCAGTGAGTACACCCTGGGGGTCGCAGCAGTCCATACTCATAATTCAACCTTTTCTTGGTCTACTTCAGCGGATTTACATCCATCTGTGCGACCCTATTCCAACCATCAAGGGGATTCTCCCTTGACCAATATGAACCTACCCACCTATTCCCGGATCCTGAAGCATGAAGCAGTGTGGTTTTATTCAGATTGAGATTTTTCTTACCTTTTATTCATGATGAGAACATACACGGATATTTTAAATGGTTTGAATTTGCCGTGGAAGGAGCATTGGATTGACTGAAAGGAAAACTTCTGCTATCCACTCTGGATGTTACGAGTGCCAACCAGGTCACCTGTTACCTTCAAAGTAGTTATGTAACGTATCAAGAGGTGAAGGAGACTGTGCTCCATCTGTTTTGGGGCAAGGCAAAGATGGCGCATCCTGAGGCCAAATTACTGACAATACAGTTCCATAAGAATGAGTACCTATGGAGTTTGCAGAGCAATTCACGGCTGAAGAGATGTGATAGTGTAAGCTTTTGAATATTATTCGCTTAATTAATATATTCCTTTTACAATAGTTGGGAAGAGTTTCAGCTAATATATCCTCATTTTGCTTTGTGACTTACAGTATTTTCTAACCTTTCTGAAGCTAACAAAGCTAAACAGTGATACTTGACTCATCTGGTTTATTCCAGATATTTTTTCAATCTCTAATTGGGAAATTACCTGATGTAGGTACTAATGACAAGATCCCCTTAATGCTTGTCTATATTACTTACCATGAAGATAAAATTATTATAAGGCAATATAAGGCAGAAAATATATTTTTCATATGGTAAGATGATGATTTTATTTTAAATCTAGGCGCTGGTATTTTATATCTCTAGGGCATCTCCTGGCCACACTCATCTATTAGATGAGTTCATTAAAGCCATGCCAATCCACTTTGGATTATGGAAGTGGTTATTAAAAACCCCCAAGTTAATTTAGCCCTTGAAATAACTTAATTATAATTTTTGCCCAATTGGAGGCACTACTACTTTCATAATTGGGAAGATTTTTAGGCGTAATAGCACCTCAATAGTATATATTCGACTTTCAGCCAGCCCAATTAAATTCATCATACAGCTTATGAAATACAATAAATGGGGGAAAAGTATATGGAGGTCAAATAATGATGCACCCCTAATTGGGACGTTGGCTGGACTTTTAATAGTACAATGTACTCCCTATTTGGGCTGTCCATGCGCAAGTACTATCATGCCAATTACAATTATCAACATACATACATTCTAATATTTTAAATCATATTTGCATAAAATTCAAAATTGCAATTAATTTTGTGCCATAAACCCTCTTGAACACCCAAGTGGGTCCATAATCAGCCAGAAATACTTATATCATAGTTATTACTAGCTACAATAAATGTGTTTAGGCACAATTAAGGCGGTTTTGAGGTGAATCTGATTTAATATATTATGCATATAAATTGAGAAGGATCAAAGGATCCATCAATGGGAGTAATCTATCAACATTGATGGTTTTCTCAAAAGGTTTATTCATAAATCAACCATCAAAATCTAACAGTTAGTGGGAGCATTTATCTTAACCAATAAGGATGTAGGCGTAGTCATGACAGCTGTGGTTAAGCCATATCACGAACATCATAATGCTATGACTCACTTACTGCACAAAGATGTGGGGCTTCTTAAAGATTTTAACAATTTAAGCCGTCTCAATCATTTTCAGTGCTCCTAATGTGAAATGGTAGGACCATGCTATTGTCATTGCATCCTCATCAGTAAATGGACCGTAATGACTCAGTTATAATCTGTTGGGTAAGAATTCGCCACTTAATATATTGGCCGGTCAGTTCTCCTTCCTTACGCACCACTGGCCCATCTCCAGTCTAATTTCTTTCTTTGGTTTAACTTTTGACCCAGACCTTTAGCATGAACCATAGACAGGAGCCATTTCTTAATGCTTGTTTCTCATGTGGCCCAAAAGGCCACTATGCGGCTAACTGCCCGTGCAACCAGCATGTTCATGCAGTGCCCTCTGTGTTGATCAACCAGGGAAAATATTGAGCGGAGTAGAAACGGGATGCTCTAACTCCACTAATACAAAATTTATTTGTCCCTGATGAAGCTCATGAGTCTTGTTGCATCAGTACTAGTACCCAACCTCACAACTTATTATAACAAAAACTATCAAACAATAGCTCAGCCTTAGTTCAGGAGAGCGCTCATAACCCTACAGACTCTAAATCCCACTGAGATGTGCAAAATCTGTATGCCTGGAAAATCTTTGAGTTGATGGCACAAGTGTAGTGGGGCCCTCAACGGACGTCGCTTTCTAGTAAGGGTAAACATAGCCATCTCAGTAGTTAAGATCGCCCAGGAGCATCCCCATGTTGGTGCAGGTATTATCACTTTTCTTGGTAACAAAAAATCCTTGGACGTTCATGTAATAAACACCAATGGTTCTTTTTATTTGGAGTGACCTACTGTGATATTTGTTCAGAACACAAACATCCGAGCTATTATAGATACTGGTGCACCAGTTAAAATAATCTCCACCAAGCTCATACAGAAGCTTCCACTAAAACGTGATGTGGAACACAGAGTAGTGTATGGGATCACGGAGGCACAGAGCACTGCGTCATAAGGAGCATACAGGCAGTTACCTCTGTGATTTGGCTTGGTCAGTGTCAGACATTTGATCTCACAGCTCCAAAAAAAGAATGTTTGGGTCAAAATGGGCCAACATGTGAAAATGTTGGACATTTAAAAGTTTCCAATAATACCGTGGGTGATTTAAATGATACAAACAATGTTATTGGCCAAAAGTCCCTGGACAATTCTTGATGGAACCCCCATTAATTGGGGAAACAGTTCTCCAGGTACCAAATGGGCTATTATCTAGAAATCTAGTAATCAGATTCCTCCAACCTCGCGGGCTATTCTGGGGCATCCATTAAAGGGTTCTCCACCAGCCACATCTAGTTCCATTTCAACACCTAAGCAGAAATCCCCCGTTTAAAGCTTAACAGAGGTCCACCGTGGTGCAATAATTTTAGCTTATGGGGATTGGCTAAAATATTTTAAATTGTGACCCCAAGGGTATGTATTGACTACCACTAATTCCCCGTCCATTGTTCAGCTAAATTGAAGTGAACTTTATGAGCTTCAATAGGCTGAACTCACATATTTCCCTATTTGGACTGTAACAATCTGTCCCAAACTTACCAATGAATTCCCTTTGACCCTCAATACCATTATAAATACTGAATGGTCAGATATTGAGCGGGTTCGTTTTCTTCCTTACCCCCTCAACACTTAATAAAACTATAAAAACTACAACTTTTAGTTTTTAGTGTCTATTTAATATACTAAATTAAGTTTTTTTAATCCCCTCATTTGTTGGAATTTAGGTATTATTGCACCCAAGCGAGCTTCAGCTATCTTAAAACCAACAGTCAGGGCTTCTGATCCAGCGGTAGTTCTGCTTATAAAAGTTATAGCATGGTGAATGGTGCTGCATTTATGTGGTGTGATTTGGGGCCATGATCAAAATGGCGGAAGAAACCATTAGTATCCTAGGACAACAGAACCCAATTTAATTTACCTCCAGAGGAGTCCCAAAGGACCCAATCTGCTCCAGTAAGATCAATCTAGTGTATTGCAACTGGGTGATTCCTGTTTAATATCAGCGGATGAAGCAAAGGATCAGAGCCCTACCAACCCAAATTTATAAAGTATAACAATATTCGCAATGGGCTGTGAGTGCACTAAGCATACCTTTAGGCATCAAGTCATACTATGGACAAAGCTTGATATTGATATCCCTGTTGGTTTATACAGGGAGATTATGGGACCCTATCAGCGATCCCAGCTTGAGCCTCATGTGACTCCTGGCTTATTGTAACCTGGGCACGTTGAAGTGAAGGTGTTGATAGCAAACCTGTAGAAGGTGGCTATGACGGTCCAAAGGCACCAATTGGTTGCTTATTTACTCTTGACCCCTATTCACAAGGTTCACCATATACACGATTTTGGTTTGTGGAGGACCTTGGCCTATTGGTAAAATCCACACTTGGAGTGATGACAGTGGTTCTGCAGAAAGATCTATCTGTGTTGTTGGAGGACTAGAAAGATTGGGCGATGGCCTTATTTGATAAATATCGAGATAATTTTGCTTTTGATGATCACAATTTATGGTGTGCGCAAGGGGCGATGCATTTGGTAGACACAGGAGATCACCCTCCTATTTGTTCACGTCTCATTTGGAGTTCCAAGGCTGTGGAGGAAGTAGTCTCAGATGAGGTAAACAAATTGATTGAGCAAGAGATGTTTGAGACGATTAAGAGTCTGTAGCATCACTGATGATCATTGTTAAGAAAAAAGATGGCACAAACCAAGTGGTCATTAAATATCAAAAGCTTGATAGCATCACTAAGAAGGACTTCTATCCTCTCCCGCGAATTGACGATGCTTTAGACCAGCTTGGAGGAGCTCACTACTTATCTGCCATGGACTTGATATTAGGGTACTGGAATATTGAGTTTTTAGCAGCAGAAAGTGAGAAATGGACGAGAATCACCTTATGGGGTTTTTCCAGCCTACACATATGACACAGGGTTCTTGCAACGCCCCAGCTACGTTCCAGCGTGCTATGGATATGATCTTTGGTGACTTGAAACTGTCCTGCGTTCTAATATACCTCAATGATACCAACATGTTCTTGTGGATGTTCACAGAGTACCTTGATCACTTAGACCAGTGTTCACCAACTTGCTGATGAAAATATCATGATCAAACCTCAGAAGTGTCATTTTTAAGGAACAACTGGTATACCTAAGGTTTATGGTAGACTCAAAAGGGCTTAAACCTCAGCCAGCGAAGGTGGAAGCTATAAGTAAAATGACTCAGCCAGGCAAATAAGCGCGATATCCAAGTATTTTTGGAAAATAGTCAGTTACTAATGGCAGCTCATTACTAACTTCTGTTGTATTGGGGCATAGCTCTTTAAGTTATTGTTGAAAAATGCCATCCTTGACTGGACCAAACGTTGCAAAAACGCTTTTGATGTTATGCAGACTGCGATTTAATGTGCGCCAGTGTTGCAATATCCTAGTTTCAAAAATTAATTCATAGTGCAAATGGACGCACCCTCTCTTCTGTAGGGGCAGTACTATCCCAGAAGGATGATGATGGCGTATAGTATCCTGTCACATTTTGCAGCCATAGCTTAAACTGTCATGAACGGAATTACACCATGACTGAGTGGGAGTACTTAGTGGTAATATATGCATATAAAAGTTCCATGTATACCTCCATGGGGTGAAATTAATAAAATGGTAACAGATCACGCATCCTTGCATTGGTTAAAGAATCTCCGTGAGCCTAAAGGACAGCTTGCACGATGGGCCTTGAAACTCCAAGAATATTATTTCAAGGTAGTACACCAGCTGGGAGCGAAACACCAGAATGCTGACTGTCACTTCTGGTTACCAATGGTCACCATTACGGTTAATTTGGCTGACATCATGTATGAGAAGATGGTGGTGGGAAAATATCATGACTAACTTCCACATGTGATCAAAGTGCTGGATGGGCTGTAATGGGACACCTTTTTGAACTTTGGGGAACAGTATATGCAAATTGAAGATTTGATTCTGAGTTTCTCAAAGCCTTCCACTAGACCAGAAATTATTATGGATGACCATAGATCGGTAGGTCATGGAGGGTTGCAGAAAACGTTGGAGTTCTTACAGCCGCGCTACTACTGGGAAAGCATGCATTCTGACGTGCTGGAGACATTGGGATTGCTTTCATCAGTGCCAAGTGGAAAAACTTTCTACAAGAAGACCACCTACCAGCTGGTTAAGCCCCTTTCACATGGTATACTGAATCTCTTGATGTGGTGGGGCCTTTGCCAACTGGCGCAAACCAATCTAAGTATATAAAAGTAGCATTTAATAATTTGACGAGATGAGTGGAAGCCAGAGCGATCAACGATTTAGGGCTGTCAATACTGCCAAATAAATCAATGAGTGTGTCATACAGCGACATGGCTTTCTGCAGTTTATCCTTACGGACAACGGAACTAATTTTATATCACATATCCTGCCTAAGTTGAATGAACTGATGGTAATTCACAGGGTCTTGACTACACTCTACCATCCTTAATTTAATGGAATGGTGGAATGGGTCAATGGAATATTGGTAAACATTCTCCGCAAGCTTGTGAAAGATTGACCCTCTGAATGGAGTACCCTCTTACCCACCACTGACTTTGCATATAATATCAGCTACCAAACGCCCACAAGCAAGAGTCCATTCCAACTGCTCTATTGTAGACATCCTTTTTTACCCACTTTGCTTTAATTGTGTGTGGAGGATACTGCCAGCTTAGAATCGCAGCGTTATTTGACCAATTTAACAGAGACATGGATAAAACCACAGATGTAAGTGTATTTCACCATCTTATAAATGAAGATATGGAATTAGGTGGATGAAAAAATTAGACTTAGCAGACTCCCACAGTTCGCTGTAAGAGATCATGTCTTGTTCTACGACCAAAATATATTTGGAAGAAAGGTCAAGCTCTCTAACATCTGGACTGGGTCGTTTGAGATAAATGAGAAGACTGGTATCAATGCCTACGCCATTAAGGAACATGCAGGTGGCAGATTATCAACTGTATTCATGTAAAGTTCCTCAAAGAATACAAGCAATAGGAGCTTATCATTAAGTCAAGGAGGGGATAATGTTGAGAAATTACTATGACTGACAATAAGCTATATATCAGGAAAATTGTAGTATATGAGTTTAGGTGAGCCTCAAGATTGAGCGGAGGATTATGTTAATGTAAAGCAAATCAATCGTAGTACTGGTAGTTTGGCAAGTTGAGGGAATTCCTCTGAGACCTTGAGATAAAATAAAAACCTCTAAAAATGTAACAAATAAGAAATTACCAAACAGAAGGGTGGAAATTGATTAGGAATACTAAGGATAAGAGTTGAATGGGAGAATGAGAAGGGAGAAGTTTATAGTAGTTAGCAGATATAGTCTGCTTTTTATATATATAGTAAAAGTGTTAGTTGGGGTGATAGCTCCTTATTATTTATCAGTTTTATCAAGGACCAGCGATCTTCACATCGTCCATCTGTTGCTCAGTGGTGGTTGTCCTGTGAAACCCTCAAAGCGAATCTAACTAAGACTACCAAAGTTAACAAAAAGTTTCTCAGTCCTATGGGCAAAGATGAGTAGGCCCTAATACCATGAGTGTTGGTCGTACCATCAGTGCAAAACTCTTGGGTATAATTGAGATCTTGGTCCAGCTTAATTTTTAATAAGCTTTAATGATACAATGTTTATGCGGATCTTGTGTCAAGGATAGAAATGATTTATACTCCGTTAACAACAACCTCCTTTTTAGTTAATATTCCCCTCAATTAGGGGGGAAGAGTGAGGACCTCCTTGAGCCAGAGAGTAGAGGCAAGTCGTATGGCAGTTTAAGGGCATTTATCTCAGATAGACTGCAGTGTATGCACACGATGAGTGTATTTTATCAGCGTGGCAATGAGCTGGTCAGCATCACAGGCGATATCAATAGCCTTCATACCCCTCAGCACCTGATAAAGATATCTTCTGCCGGGTATCCTTGCCATATTTGCTCTTTCTGGGTTCAACCTGTCAAGTACCTCCACTTCACCTGGACTCCTAAAACATAGTGATCGGCATCTTCATAACGCCCTTCAGATTCATCATCAGAGTGTGGTTTTAATGCACATCAGAGGGTCCCTAGGACTGGGGATAGGTCAGGGAAATCCTTGTTGCAAGAGAGACCCTGAGCCTGCTCCTTAACCCTACTCATTTTTGGAGAAGGCGCTTTATTTATCATGGCACCTTTTTAGCCTTTAAAGTAGCGGTTTGGACTGCTCCATGGCTACAGGTTACAGATTAGGGCTGGATGGAGGAGGGTTCAAGGGAGATAGAATCTGGATGTTGGCTTTAATTACGCCATCTTTGGGTTAATCAGCGGCTGAGTGCATTGGTGAAGAAGACATTTTTTTGTGACCTGGTCATTTAACCATTATTGGCAGTGGCGAATGTCACCTGAGAGAGGGGTTTGCACTTAGGAGCAGGCTTTGGGGCCACTTGTAGAGGCTCATTGGCTGACAAAAGATTATTGTGATGGCAATGTGGGCGCAGGGAAAGCTACCCCATTGACAATGATGCACGACTTACTAGCTTAAAAATCTAGGTTGGCTAGGTGGAGGAATATCAGGTTTGAGCTCCACCGCAGATGATGGGCTCAGAGTTTAATCAGCATAGGGGGGCCCATAGGGATCATAATAGCCTCCTTTGGTGGGGCTACGGTTGAGAAATCCTCAATGGTCAGAACCTTGGGATCTGATCCAACACCTGAAGTAGCATCAATGGTATAAATATCTGTAACCTCCATCAGAGCTTCCTTGATATCATGCTGGTCTGAGGCGGCGTTTTACATATATAATATGATGAGCTATAGAAGGGTGAGAAGCAAAGCCAGCCAGAATGGCCAGCAAGAGAATCAACAGGAGGTAACACTTTAGTGAGCAGGAGAGGTTGGGCTGCACTGTAAAACTGATCAACAAAGGTGGCAACTGATTCCCCTTAAAGTAGACTTTTGGCACATAAACGCTTGTCTACATATGCAAGCTCTGTGTGGATGCAAGTTTCTCAATGAGTGCTTTTTTTACCTCTGCCCAGGTTTTAAGGGTGTCTATATAAGGTACCATCGCCTCATGGGATGAGCGGCTGAGGCAAAAAAGAATATGCTTTATACTTTAGGATTGGTTGTCTCTTTCCATAACAGCCTCATAAATGAAGAGGAACAAAGAAATGCTTCCCTACCTGGGGTAAATTTGTCCTTAAAAGGGGTTTGGAGACTAATAGAAACTTCAAGAGAGGCTTGTCAAACATGTTATTCAAGTGTATTAAGTCAAGACAGTGCACTGGCTAGCTGAAGTGCTAAAGCATCTAGCTGGGGTTTAGAGGCAGCAGGGAGGTTGTGAGGGTTAATTATCCCAACACCCTCCATTTCTATTAAAGTTTTTTTTATGGTGTACTACGTCCTGTAGTGAGCACCACTTGATGGAATTCAGTGTATTTTGATGCTGGCTGGTGCTTTGCACCCTGAATTTTAACAATGTTTTGCAGGAGGATACACTCTCTACTAATAGGATCATATTTTAAGGGGATATTTCGACCTTATATTTTTGATATAATGAAAACGTTGATAATAAAAAGATTGGGTTTTTTAAGAATTTGTTAGTATTATCCTTGGAGTCAAAATAATCTTTATGACACTTTTCTTTCTCGTTGCAAACACTTTTGCAACCCATTCAATTCAAGACTAAATCTAGTTTGATAATCTCATAGAGGGGATTAGTCTGCGCCCATGTCTGGGAGCAGTTGGGCAAGCAAGGCAAGAGGAGCAGGTGGAAGGCCCGCGGCCTCTAACATTTGAAAACGCCCGGAGAATCTGGCGGAATAGAAAAAAATCAAAAAAACCGGCGGTCACAATTTCCCCAGAGATACTCGTGTGGCAAGCATGATGCAACCAGTACATCAACACGCCACATTCCCAGCCACTTTCGTCGGTGGAATTTGGAGTCCATGTGTATCTGGACATCCAAAAAACGGCCCTATGGGAAAAATTTTGTGAAGATGTACACAAGGTTTTCCCGACCGCGGTGTATGTTGCACCTCACTCCAGGTCGTGTGGTTGGCTGGACCTAGGTTTTGAAAGCAAAATAGCAGCAGATGAGACTGCAGCGGTGCACGTAGTGGTTGACCTCCCCAAAGGCCAATGGGTTATCAAAACTAAACGCACCAGATGGACAAAATTAAAACCAAATTTTCCTCACGTTTGACTTTTTGCCTACTATGGTAAAACGTGATATTTTGGAGCAACACCTGAAAGATGGTCTTGCCATATATGGCGAAATACAATCTTTCGAAATGCAACGTTTCACACTGATGCCACACCTGTGCACTGGCAAAACCATCGCAGTTCTGACCCCAACTGAGGAGATCGCGAAGGACCTAACCCAGATCCCGCACTCCACCTTTATTGACATTGCAGGGCACACCACCCACCCATTCCGGGTAACCGTGGACAGCGCGCCCCCCATTTGCACCCACTGTGATGCGTTCGGCTATAAGGCACACATGTGCCCCATCAAAGAGGGCATTACATTCCAAGAGCACCCCTTGGCGGCCATGGCCAGCGGAGAGGCACACTATGAACCAACCGCAAGCACCAAAGAGGCTTTCCCATGGGGAGCACAAGGCTGCTACCTATTGGTAAAGCCCATCTCCCCGCAGGAGCGGAAGAAGGCCAAGCAGGCCCATAGGACCGTGGCCAAGGAAGCGGCCAAGGTCACCACCACCATCCCACACTCACAACGCCAGGAGGACATGGAGACCTTCATGGTGGAAGCAACTCGGGAATCCATCACCCAATCAGATTGGGAGGCCCAAGTTGAATGGGCCACTCAATCCAAGGATCTGATGGGAGATTCAATCTCACCCAATCGCTGCACCCAAGCCCCAGTCGAAACCAACTTGGGACCTATCCCAACCGAAAAAATTTTTTTGCCCCACTCGACGGTGCACCGAACTTATCCGCACCGCAAAAAATTCGTCTGCCGTCGGGAAAACAAAAAGTGAAGGCCAAGCCAACGCGACTCTTTCCGCAAATATTAACAAAAACCCCAATAGCGTTGCTGCTAATACCCACACTGCTGTGAAAGCCCATGGGGACCTGGAAGAGGCTGGTGGGCCAGGGGGCCCACCCCCTCACACCTAAGGTGCGATGGGGGAAACCTTCACTCTAGGGACGCTGAATATTGCTGGACTCAAGGCCTCCCCGTCCTGGGCTAGGAAACTGAGTTTTTTACAAAATAATTTACCTGTAGATATCCTGGCCATCCAGGAAACCCACTGTCCACGAGGTTCCGAGGATGCTTGGAAAACAATGCTCCTACCATCCCTATCCTTTTGGTTGAAGCACTGTGGGGTGCTAATTCAGAAAAACAATTTTTTCAAATTTACATCTTCAGAAACATTCCTAAATGACTGAGTGCTCGTTGTCATCTTCTCATGGGCCGATGTTGCACACACAATCGTCAACATTTACGCCCCAAACGGTGCACAAGAGCGTCGGGAATTTTTCTCATCGGTCAAATCCCTCCCGCTACCCCCCGATTCTTTCCTAATTGGCGACATGAACTGTTGGCTAACCTCACCAACGGACTGGTGGCCACCCTCACCCCATGCCCCACAGGGTCATGTAGAACTACGCATTCTAAAAGCCACCCTTGGGTTAATGGATGCGCTGCTGCGACATGCCCCACTGCTCAAAAACATGATGCGTCCCCACATCTACAACGGCCAATAAAGGTCCATGACCCGCATTGACCTTAAAATAGTGCCAGCGAAATTCCAACCCCACATCTCCCACTTCAAAACAATAAAAATGGAATTCTCTGACCACCGACTGGTCTTGATAACATACCACTTACCCATCACAGTTGCAAAGGCCCCACATTGGTGCAAAATCCGCCCCCCAGAGCTGGCTTCGCCAGGATTTTCCATGTGGGTGGAAGAGGCAACTTTGGCAAAATCGTTTGTTGCACCATTTTCGTGGACCCCATTTCCAAATGGGCAACTTTCAAAGAAGACACCATCCGCCACTATCGCCATCTCTCATCCAGATGCTCATGAGCCACATCGGCGGTTATATCGCGTGCACTGGCAGAATTGGCCCACTTGGAGTCCAACATTCCAGCCTCAGGATATAGCCCTGCATGGGGCCAGAAGTGGGCGGAGGCAGCAGCCCACCTCAACGCACTTGAAAGGCAACACAAACATCAGTTTTGTGTCCAATACAGGGCCACACGCATCACTAAAGGCGACAAGTGCACCGCATACTTCTTCAAAAAATTTTTTGCACCACGCCAGAGCGTGGCCTGCACACAGGTGCGAAGATCAGATAATTTTTTTATTGTGAACACACCAGAGGAAGTGGCAATCGAAATGCAAAGATATTACTCCGAGTTATACTGAGATGAACCAATTCAGCTGGCCAAAATGGCGGAATTTCTCAACAGAGCTCATATCCGCACCATTTTCCAATACCCAGAAATAATGAGTTTAATTACTCCGAACAAATTATGGACTATCATTCGTGGTGCGCCAAACCGAAAATGCCCAGGCCCAGATGGTATTCCATATGAGTTCTACAAAAAATATTTTAAATATATATCCCCATTGCTGCTAGCCTCACTCAACCAAAGCCTGTTGGAAATGCGCCTCCTACCAGGAGGACATGAGGCTTTTACAGTCACACTCTTCAAGAAAGGGGATAGGCTAGACTTAGCCAACTGGCACCCCATTTCTCTAACAAACACAGACACCAAAATCTTAACAAAAATCATGGCTAACCGTTTAGGGACTGTAGCATCTGCCACCATCTCTCCAGAACAATTCGGTTTCATCCCCAGAAGGTCGATTTGGGATAACGTGCACTCTGTGGCTAATGTGTGTCAGACCACAGCCTCTGGGGCACTTGTATTCTTGGACCAACAAAAGGCCTATGATAGAGTAAACCGGGAATACCTTAGGGCCTGCCTCCAACAATTCCGCCTACCTCCCCGCTTCATTAACTGGTTGATGCTGCTCACGGAATCTGCAACAATGGCTGTGCGCGGCCCAGGTTTCCTAACTGAAGTAGTCCATCCTCAAAGGGGCCTGCGACAAGGGGACCCCTGAGCCCACTCTTATACAACTTCAGCCTTGACCCACTACTGCGAAATGTGAATGCCCAACTCACTGGGGTCCATGTGCCAGGCTAAACCCCAGTCAAGATGATGGCATTTGCAGATGATTGCGTGGTGGGGGTGTCTAATAACAAAGACGCACGCGCGCTTGAAGCCCTCATCCAGGAATATTCCCGGGTAAGCAACGCGGCACTGAATGCCTCCAAAACCGAAATCATCCTCCTTGGTCGGTTTCAGAACTGCTGGGCCCAAGCAAGTAGTTCCCAACCCATCCCAGCTGCTCGCCCAAGTCCACGCCTTACTAACTCAAAACACACCGCTCCACTGGTGCTCCCCTTGTGCCGCGACCTACCATAGGACCGGTACGCCATCTGGGCGTGTGGTTGGAGGCAGGAGGATACGCGTCAGCAGTAATGGAGGGCCATATACTGGACAACGTGACGAAGAGAATCGCCTCTCTCAGAGCCCACCCTACTACCCTCACTGGCAGGGTTTTTCTTGCCAACTCTATGCTCCTATCCAAAGTCTTGTTGGAGCCCACGCCATCCCCTTCTCCCCAAGCTTCTTCAAATCCCTGTATGCTTTGCTACAAGATTGGCTTTGGTCAGGCCGCCCTCCACCAGTACGGCTAGAGGTCATGTTTGACCCTCATCATCATGGTGGCATGGGCCTACATGACTTCAAAGCCCATACCGCCAAGATCCTAGGCACCTGGATTGCGGCTGTCACTGCTCCTACACTCCCATCCCAACACTGGTCCTGCGCGGCCCGCTCCAACTTCTCCCGAGCCTTGGGCCTCAACAATCCATCAAACCCCCACTCCCTGATGAAATACCTCGCATCACACACATCAGCCACAGGTCCTCACGGGACCAAAACCCACTACAAACGAATCCTACTCTTCATGCGAAGCGCAGAGTGGAGAATTCGTATTAATGGACATACAACCCGAAGAGGCCGCCCCTCTTCTCAGTTCACACAAGAGGTACAGGGGCTACCCATCCTGGATGGCGTGATCCTCATTCGACCCCAAGTCCTATCCAGGGTGGACTACCTGGACATGATGGACATCCCTTATTCCACTGAGACCCAAAAGACTATCTGGAAATACGCACACCAACTTCTGTTGCAGCCTCAAGTCCGCTCCCATATGTGGCGCTGCCTGAGGCGGGTGTATCGTACAGCTGAGCGCTCTAATGCTTTACACTCATCCTGTGCCGTGTGTGGCCAGTATGGAACGCTGTTTCACCGCCTGGAGAAGTGCCCCACCTCTAAAGTAATATGGCGCGAAGTCCAACGTCTGCTAGGCCAGGATCAAACACATCCCTTCAGTCTGTCAAGAGATATGTTTGCTTCATCAATGGCCTCCCCCCTCCCACCCTCCCTTCGTGCTCTGGTGGTTGCAATACCATGTGGACTATCCACACAATTTTCTTGGATGCCATCGCCGGATCCATCCCCACCCTCCCTGAAGCTGTCCACAGATTCCGGTCTCATTTGGTGGATCACTTTCAAGCGTGGATCTTTGGATATATCCCACCACGTCGCCGGCAGCTGGTCTCCTCCTGGTTTCCAGTCTGGTTCATCAAATCAGACCCCTTCCTCCACACGTGCTCAATAGTGGCTACGCCCCCTACACACGTTCCCTCCCCCTTCCCATAAGTGGCGTTCCCGCTGGCAACAAGAGATAGCATCGCTTCTCTGGGGTGCCTCACCTGGTACTAAGTTTTGTCTTGTCTGAGTCATATTCGGAAGTGTCCATCTCATGGTCGGCCTTCCCCGCAATAAATTTAAATTTAAAAATAATCTTTATGACTCACTGCTTAGTATTTAAAAATAACTTGGGGTTTGAAGAGAGATAGGCTTAAAGTTCATTATTAGTTTTGAGCCTAATTAGAAAATATGATTGCTTGACCTATTAGAGCTCTCAGAACTCGGCTTGCTTGTATGAAACAGCTGATAGAAATTTGAGAGTAGGTAGGACAAGTCTTTGAGGCAAAATGTTATATATATTATGTTAGCCAATTTCCACGGGGGAAAATAATTGCACCTTGTGTTCCCTCTCCAAGCCTATAGTATGGGTGGTCTCCGTTTTGGTGCTTAAAGTAAGTTAGAAGTGGGCCAGGGACGAACTTCAGATGGACTCCCATGATTTTGCCACTATTCGGTGCATCTGACTACCCAAAATTGTGCTATTTGTCCAAGAAGCATTTACAAAAGTATTGTTCCAATTTTAGGGGTTTCACCGAGAATTAGTCAGGATCTTTTGGATTATATCATCATTATTTTCATCCTAAACACTCCTCTCACAATTTTAGTCTTATAATTGTCCAACAGCACGTTCCAGATTTCTCATAACTTCTTTCTTATGTCCATCATCTTGTGGGTCAACTCGTCCGCCCCCTGGCACTCTCCGTCAAACAAACCCCCATCCAATGCAGGTTTTAACCCATGATTTTAAATGGGGTCAATCCATTGACAACTGACAGTGGTTGTTATAAACAAGCAGGACCAACCTGACCCATGAGACCCAATCATCCTGATGGTACAAAATGTAGCACCAAAGCTATTGTTCTAGTATCTGCTTTACCCTCTCCATTGTCCATAAGTTTGGGTATTATACACTGAAGCCCTACATTGGAATCTTTAATTTTATCAGAAAATTGACTAAAACTTTTGATATGATTTGGGGATCGCAATCCCAAAAAATTTCTGCCAGTAGGCCATGTCAAGTGAATATTTTGTTGGCAAAAATCTTTGCTGCTTCTGTGGCTGCAAAATTGAAGTGCATCTATTTTTTGGCTTATTTAGTCAGTCTATATACAATAACCATAATCACATCCATCCATTGAACCTTTGACAGCTCTGTGATAAAGTCTACGATTACCAAACCTCATGGCTGGATTGGATTTTAAAGCGGGATTAACTTACCATCTTGAGGTTTCCTCAAAGGCTTTGACCTAAGAAAACCAAGCATTCTGCCTCGTATATATTTTATCCTTCAGAAGAACAGGACATATGTAGTTCTAGTGCTTCAATTCAATCATCTTCTCAACCACTGGATGGCCCACCAATGGATGGTCATGTAACGCTTGCAACACCTCACATTGCAATGATGGGTTGGGACCCACATGTACTATGTGGTGCAGTATGGGTATTTATACCCTAAATTTCCCCTCCAATTTCAATGAAGATGCGAAATATGAAAATGAGGAGTCTCACTTTTGGTGCAGCCGCACTTGCATTAACATTCAAAAACTTCTTTTTTTGACCCCAATTATCTCAAAACCCACCAGCGCATCAAGTCAATCACTTGTGAGCTGGCTATCATCACTATCGCTGAGCATCAACTTGATCTATACATTGAGTTAAAGGACACCGCTGGCCTCAAAAACGAAGAAAACTCACAACATTACCTCCTTATGCCCATGTCGTTGATGCTCTCACCCTGATGCTGTCCGTTATGGTCCACCAGCTAAAGCGTGCGCCAGACAAAAGTTTTCCCAAGGCATCCTCACCTTCTGATATGGCTTCCTAGGCTGATGACTTAAGTGCTATAGTATGAAAATTTTTAATCTAATAATCCCTGTATTTGCTTATTCAAAAGTAAAGATGTGTGGCGGCTCCCCTATTGTTGGGCACCACTAGTGCTAAAAATGATATGTGGTGAAGTATTATATTTTTCCCATACATCCAATGGTGACCGTTCTGTTTTACTTCTGCTGTCTAAACCCACAATTGATGACTGCAAACTGACTTTCTCTGTTTCTGCCAGATTTTTCCTTTAATTCTCTCCTCATTCCCCATCATCATAAAATTGTTCTGACCAGAACATGGTGTCCGTGTTGAGCCCCTCCAACTCTATCTTCTTTTAAATATAATCCCACATCTTGAATCAGCCAGTCTACCAAGGTTTGACCTCCCCAGTTTATACTCTACCCAAAAATTGTATTAGGCCAGCTCCACATGCCAACAGGCTTGGCTCTGGTTCAGCTTTTAGATTTGTGATAATATTTCAGTGCTTTATGATCTGTTAAACCACAAAAGATGCCATGCATACAGTAAACGGTGTTTCCCATTCCTGCAAAGGAAAATTTACTAACAGTAGTTTATTTCATATATTTCTAATTCATTTCCGCTGGGATCATCTTCCGGCTAAAGTATCACACTGGGTATTCATCCCGTCCTCCTAATGAAACAATATACCCCATGGCATAATTAGATGTATCCAGCTCAACCAAAAAGGGTTAATAGTGTCCAGACGCTCTGAGATAGTTGCCAAAATGAGCTTCTCTTTCAACTGATTGAGCTCCAGGACCTCCTCCTCTCCCAAAATGAACATAACATCCCATATCAGCCTAGTAAGTGGAAGAGCTATTTGCAACAGAATTTTTATGAAGCACCAGATAAAATTCTTTTATATTTAACTGAGGCAAGCCGACAAGGGGATGGCACTAACAAAACTGAAACTCCAAAATAAACCAACTAAAAAAATAAAACATAAATTGAACGCCCTTTTTGGGTTGTGAGACACAAAAAGAAACAAGAAAATTACCTGCCAGGTGGCATAGCGGCGAGCCATTTATCCCATCATGGTGGAGGGGAGGGGGATTAGATGGGCCATCATCAGGCTCAGCATTGTCGAGGCGGATCAAAGATGAGAGCAAGGAAGTTGGGCATCCGCAGGATGAGGGTTGAGGTGGAGTAATAGTTGTTGAGATTGACAATTTGGGCCTGCATTAAAGCCTCTTTGAGCTTGGAAATGTGGTGTTTAGACAGGATGCGGGAGTCAAGAAGTTGTTCTAATTTCACATTACTTGCTCTTGTGGTGCGTGTGGATGGGGAAAAATCTGCCAGTTCAGTGACATGCTTGACAGCGGTGGTGGCATATTTGCAGAGGCATTGTATTTCCTCTTTTGTGGTAGGAGGAAAAATCAGAGGGAAACAATGGAGAGCAGCCATTTTATAAATTCTACAACAGATTTTGAAAACATTTTGTAAAGCGGAAGTTATTGGGTGTAACCACCATGACCTCGCCAAGGTCATGGTCAGTTTGAAAAAAGGTTCTGGGTTTGGGGACATATTGGTTGGTCAGGGCTGGGGTATTAAAGTCTGAATTCAGATAAGGTGTTAAATCAATCGGATATCTCAGTGGTGGGACAATATCACCAGATTTGGTCGTTTCCTCCAATAAAATCTAAGGATTTTGGCTGATTTGGGAAGATATGATGGAAGGTGATTTTGATTGGATAGGTTTTGGGGCGAGAGAAAGTCTGGATTGAACAGTGGTCTAAGCCTGCACCCAATTTGGTTGGCATGAGTGTAAATTTGCCAGCTGGGTTTCAGGTGCTAAATTTTGCTTCTGATTTGAGTGCATGGGCTTTGAGAGTGGGGGCAGCCAAAATCCCCACTTGAGCGCTGTTGGTGTGGCCTCATGGGTGAAGTTAGCCATGTTCGCAGGTTGTGGATTATATTGACATGCCTTTTTAGTGTGGTCCAATTCATAGCAGAGGGGACAAAATTGTGTGACCATTGTAAGTGTGGTCCCAAATGAATTGGTTGGGTGTGGATGGGATATAGGCTCATGGTGGGATATGCTGAGCCATGTTTAGCTGGAGGGGGTAATGGTAGTTGTAAAAATTTACTCTGTTGGGTTGATTATTGGAGGTCAACCCTAGTAATCTTTCTACTGCACAGGTTTGATTTCCTCATGCACATCGCGTTGTAAGAATATATATATAATCAAATAATAGTATGCCAAGTATTATCCATAGTCTAGTTAGAATTATTTTCAGGCCCAACGCTTCAGCCAGTATTTCCAACTAATACTTGATAATATACTCATAGGTTTCATTCCCTGTAATCCTGTCCACTTGATCTTTGTTAAGAATTTGTGATGGCAGTCTCCTTCAGCCCAACACAAAGTCAGCAGCAATCCATTAGCTGTGGTTCCCTTAATCTCTAGATCCCCACTCAGATCTTTACTCTTCCCAGAGAGTCCATCAATTATTGCCTTCTGCAATAATATCCTTAAAATGGAATCTTCACGCTAGATGCTGATAGTCTAACTATTACCAAATCTACAATAAAACTAATAATGTTCTGAAGTAGTAATGTATAAGTGTATATGTATTTTAACTATTTAATGTCTATTTTAATGTCTATATTAATGTCTATCTTAATGTCTGTATTTTATTAGAGTGAATCCTAGGGAATTTATAGGGGATTCGGCCATCTAACCCTCAGTTGACACCTCTTTGATGACATGGCAGCTATTGCCATTAAATCACCCTTCCTCATCTTGGCAGGGATGGTCTTCCCCATCCTGACTAGGATTCTGACATTGGACATCCTTGAAACCTCAAACGGAAAGAGTCAGAAATGTGTCCCTAACGTTTTCCTCTCAATCCAAGTGGATCAACCATAATTGGCTAGCGACCTGATTAGATAATGGGACTTTTTACCCATTATGGCAGGTCACTTCACCAACTAATCAATTTGCTAGTTGCAGGTGGCATCACTTTCCTCGCAACACATTAAACATTCCCAATCAGTTAGTGATGAAACCTGACCAATCCCAATCAGTATATCTGATAGTTAATCACTATCAGATGCCCTTATTTCGTCAGCCGCTCTACCTGATGTGATCTTAAGTATTCATTCAGATCGATCCCCAATGGATATGACCAGACAAATATCCTAAAATCCCCCAAATGTGGTTCCTCCAAATTCGGGTCAACCAATTTACAATTCACTTTGCTTTATGGAATTTTTCCCCTAGTGATACCAGGTAATCTAGCAGGCTGGGAATATGGGCAAAAATCCCAACACATACCCCTTGTGACTAGTTTCCAGCGAGAAAAGGACTGGGCATGGAAACACCACTTTGGACACCTGGTCAAATACTTCATTGGTTCAAGTGGAGTACACTCATTATTACTCAACGCTGTTTGGGATGACCTTCAGCATTTGGCATTCCTCCTCTTCCTCCTTGCTACTGCCTACTCAGAGCGCGGTCCCCATGACCTCTTGTCATGCCAGGCTGATCAATTTACTCATGATAATATTTTTCCTGGGATCCAGTTTTCCCCCCATCAGAGTATATGACCCACTGTCATATTTAGGTTTCTTGGTCCGGCGTCCTCAAATTCCAGATTCTCTCCTCATCCTAGACAGGAGACTCTTGACATCAATGTTCAATTTGTGGCTTGATTAAGAATATGAATTTAGGTTTGCCTTTGTTATTTCGCTCATAACCTCTTGGCTGTAAGTCATTCTTCCTTCAGAAAGCTTATTTCATTAATTTTATGTAATTGATTTCCTAAAATTAGAGCCTATTGGAGTGTAGGGTATATAATGTCAATTTCTATATCAGTCTGACATCCCCCCTCTAGTCCTACTCATATATCAAACTCAGAATCTCGTTATCAGCAACTTCTGAACAGTCTGTCATATTTTTGGACCTCCGCCTCTTCCAGCGGATGAGTCAGGATGCTCAGCAGAACCTCTTCTATGGTCCTTCCAGGACTCATACGCCTAGTCTGGTGCAAGGGGCTAGTCCTTCTGTTAAGTTACCAGAAACAGTATCTAATCCCACCAAAACCAGGTGTGCCATTGTTTTAAATAACTCTCAGCTGACTCTTCCCTTACAGTCGATCCCCAAGTTGGACTTCAAAACCCTTCTGGATTTCGCTTCTTTCACTGAGGCTCCAAACATCATCATTGATGCTCCAGAGGTTATGCTGACTGCTTTAGATCATTTTTTCCTGGTCAGGTCAGATTTTCTCACCAAGTTCCTCTTCCAGCTCAGCCAATTTTACCAACCTGTGGTGCTGGTTTCTTAGCTTTCAATCAGGAACAGCATTCATTCTGAGCTCCCTTATGCTGAACTTTGAGCGCAAGTCACTGAGACATTGTCATTAGTGCTGAATCCCTCAGATCTGGACAACCTTTTGGATTGGGATACTGACACATATGCTCTCTGCTTTGCCAGCCAAGTTCTTTGAAGTTGGTCGATGAAGCTTCCAGCCTCACCTGATTTTCATCAGTCATTCAGCTTCAGCTTCCACAAAGCCCGTAGTCATTGTTTACAGGATGCAATCTGTTCTTTGCATGACTACCTCTTCTCTGGAGTTTCCCATCGCTATCTTCCGTTGATGGCGCTAATTGGGGGTATGATTCAACAACCTCCCTTGAGTATTCCTTCTTCGCTGCCAGCTCACATGTCCGGTGCTCTTGATGAGGCCAATTGGCAGACACTCAAGACAAATCTTCTGGCACTGGTGCCTTATCAGGATTACTCGGGGTTATTCACTGATTGCCTCTTCCTTTATTGCTGTTTTCCACCCTACTCTGGGGCTTCACAATTGGCATCTTCTGACATAGCCATTTCCCTTCCCCTAGTCACATTCTCTCAGGGCTCGACGTTAGCTCAACAAATGTGGTTTCACGTAGGACTCACCCTTGTAAGTGTCCAATTGCATATCAATTTCAATGGGCTATTCCTTCCTACCGTGATCCATCCTCCCTCCCCCAAGAGGTGACATAGGCGGAATCATCCCCACACTGAGGACAATCAATAAAAAATAAAAGTTTATAAATATATTGGTTCTCTCTCTTTTTTCCCAATATCTTTTATCGATTTTTTTTTTTTCCTTTTTTTACTATGGGACTTGACCTTGTTTCAGTTCAGAGATCCATCTTTTCCCCAAAACTGGATCCTGGGCACTTAAACCTACCAGTTTTCTATGGTTCAGTGGTTCTTTTTTCAGACTTAACATTTAGATTGGTTCAGTGGTCCTTTTTTGTACTTGACCTAATCATTAGGACATGACCAACTTAATTGTTCATCAGTCCTTTGGGAACTCTTTTTTCATTTTTTTTCGATCCACCACTTTAAATACTTAGTGTGGACTCGATTTACTACTCTTCCATCCAAGAGATTCTTGATGGAATAAGCATCAGTTGCCATCTTGGCAATTACTTCAAATGGACCTGACCATAACGCACCCAACTTGTTTCTTCATCCAAAACCACATGTTTTCAATAGGTGACTCTTTCTCCTATTTGATATTCTTCTAATGGTGGTCAGATCTTATCATCCATTGATTTTGCTCGTATCCTTTTCTTTAAGGTAGTATTGAATGCTTGCAATTGCATATCAATCAGGATACTCGTCAGTTGGTTCAGATATTGTTTGGTACTCATCCCCAACTTAGGTTCTACTACCAAATAGAATATTGGTGGTAACGTGGCCTTCCTCCCATAAAGTAATTTAAACAGCATCTTTCCTGTCACCGTATGATGACTGATGTTGTAGGCAAATGTCACTGAGCTCAAGTATGTTCCCCAAGTGGAAGTTTTTCCTGCAACTAGCTTCCTCAGCGTTGTGGCCAGCGTCCCATTGACCCATTCTACCAGTCCGTTCATCTCCAGCCGTTATGGTACTGACATGACTCCCCAGATCCCCATTATTTTGTTTGGCCTCGGGATCACATGGGACATGAAGTTGGTCCCATTATTGCTTAGTAAAACTTGTGGACACCCATGCTGGTATACTACTTATCCAGGATGAATATCGCAGTACTGGTAGCAACAACTCGGGTTAATGCTTTTGTTTCAACCCATCTCATCAGATGATTGATGGCTACTATGATGTATTTCACTCCTCCTGTACTCATTGCTAACGGTCCCATCACATCAATAGACACCATGTGCCATTCAAATCCTGGTCAGACCCGTCGATATCAGATTTATTCTTGTGTGGTTTATGCAGTTGGCATTCCACGCAACAAGCCAGATGGTCCGTGTTATCATAATTAATCAATTCCCAGTAATAATACTGGTGAATATGGTCGGTCATTTTTCTTAGGCCTCCATGCCTGACAACCTTATGAGCGGCTTGAACGATTGCTGCTCTCTCAGACAGTTTTGGGAATAATAGCCGTTTCCCATATATTGTCTTAAATACTTGTCCATCCATGATCTCAGTGTTTTCCATTGCTTTTCAAAGCGCACCTTGGTTTTTTGAGGCTCATCCTCAATCCTTCCTTCGACCATTCTCTGGAATAGCTCATCCACCTGCAAATATACCAACTGGACCATTGGTAACTGTGATAAGCCATCTGCATTTTGGTGAGAAGCCCCCGTTTGGTGGACTATCTTGTAATCATAAGCCTGAAGCTTGAGTGCCCATCGGGCCAATCATCCTTCAGGTTCCTGCAGATTGTGCAGCCAACACAACAAAGAGTGGACCATCACCACCTTAAAGTGCATTCCATGGACATACACCTGAAACTGTATACAGGCATAAATGACCGCAAGGCATTCACGCTCAGTTATGGTGTAATTCCTCTCTGCGGCAGAGAGTGTCTGGCTCACATATGCCACCATATGTTCATCACCAAGTTCATCTACTTGGCTCAGTATGGCGCAAATCGCCATCAATGAAGCATCAGTTTGAATGATATACTCTCAAGCAGAATTTTATATTTCAATATTAGGAGAATCTATTAGGTACAAGCGTAGCTCATTGAAGAATTCCTGCGCTTCTTCATTCTATATGAATCCTTTTTTCAGATCCTTTAATAAATGAAATAAAGGCTCAGCTATCTGGGCAAAGTCCCAAATAAATCTTCTATAGTATCTGACCATCCCAAAGAATACTTGGATGTCTCAGACACTCTTCAGCACAGCCATCTGTTTAATAGCTGCTATCTTCTGGGGTTGTGGCTGCAATCCATTTGCATTGATCACAAATCCCAGGTATTCAAGCTCCTTCTTGAAGAAGTGGCACTTCCATGGCTTGATCTTCAGGTTAGCCGCGGACAGTCTCTTAAACACTTCCTCTAAGTGCTGAAGGTGATCAGTAAACGTTTTAATGAACAAATTAATATTGTCCAGATATACCAGGACACACAATAACTTCAGGTCGCTTAATATCACGTCCATAGCCCTCTGGAACGTCGCGGGTGCATTACAAAGACTCTGGGGCATCCTAGTCAGCTGAAATAACCCCTGTGCGATGATAATCGCACATTTTTCCTGGTCTTCTGCTGGCAAGTCGATCTGCCAGTATCCTGAGATTAGGTCCATCGCGGAGACGTACTTCTTTTCTCCTAATAGGTCCAGTGCATCATCAATCCTCAGTAGGGGATACAAATCCTTCTTCGTAATTTTATTCAGCCTCTGATAGTCAATCACTACCTGGTTTGATCCATCTTTCTTATTTACGATTAAAATCAGGCTTTCCCAGGGACTTGACGATGGAACTAGAAGCCCATTCTTTACTAGTTTGCTGATCTCATCTTCCACTACCACTTTGGCAGCTTTCAATCTTTGGATCAGTCTCATTCTTAT
This sequence comes from Massospora cicadina, assembly GCA_022478985.1. Lineage (NCBI taxonomy): Eukaryota > Fungi > Entomophthoromycota > Entomophthoromycetes > Entomophthorales > Entomophthoraceae > Massospora > Massospora cicadina. The sequence continues at coordinate 13,967 of JAKSZP010009474.1, read as the reverse complement.
CAATAAATTTCCTCCAATGTCAACTTTGTGAATTACGCCTTGAACACATCCCAAAATTGTGATCATCCTGAGCAAATATTTCCCAATATCTCTCAAAAAATTTGAGCACCTCCTCCTTCTGCCCTTCTGGCAGATCTGCGAGCTGCTCTCAATCAACTAATAAGTCGATGCTTTTGGCTGCTCCAGCCAGTAATACCATTTCCTCAAGAGACCCAAAATCATGGAATCGTCTTAGTTCTGCCATCGTTATTAAATGAATAAATGTAATGATTTAATTTCTCTTAATCTTCATTGGTTTTTCACTTAAATTCGCCAAGAGAACTCATATTTCTCCATGGCCCAGCATAATTATCCCAGGAGCCACCCAAGACTCCACTCTGGACTTCTTCCAAGGGCTTCTGACTTATCCATAAAACAACTCCGGAATCTCTAGAGTCAACTCTGTGTTGACTATCATCTGTGATCTGGCCAGTATGGTTTTCTCCTTCTTGATCCGCAAAGAAATTCCCCAGTTTTCTAGGATTTTGGCCGGCATCTCTTGCCACTTCCTACCAACTAATTGGTACTGAATCGGTACAATGCCATCATTGAATATCAAGTTGATTAAGTTATTTATCCAGTTCAATGGAACTTCACCACTCTTTTGATATACTAATGGTAACGTCTGACCCAGGATGGTCAACGTGTTATCCTCAAAGTTACATTTAACTCTGTATTTCTGCAGAAACTCCATTCTGATCAGGATATCTTAGTTTTGATTCACCAAAACTATCACTGGCGCAGATACCACCAACAAACCAGATTAAGTGGCAACGCACTATACGCTCCACAAAAAACAGTGGTGTTCAGCCCAGCTGTTCCATATTCCTTCTTTGTGTTCCAAGTCTGGAGAGATCTTCATCTTCTTCACCAGCTTAGTCAACACAATGTTGATGGGCACTCTGCTGTTGACTATCGCCCATAACCTTAATCGTTTCACCTGAATAGCTATATATACACTCAGAGTAATGTAATAGGGTATTTAATGAGTGAACGTTGGCGTTATTATTCAAATCTAGGGTATAAATGATCTGCGCTGATAATTCAGGAAACAATTTCTTAAACACACCAAGGGGAATTGACAGGTTGGCCTCATCTAAGCGAACATCAATTAACTCAACAGGATTCTCGGTGGTCCAAATCTTCTCTACCAGTTGGCAGGCGTACGGCTGGGCAACCATCTGAACTATCTTGGGGTCGATCTTCTTCACCCAGCTCTGGTCATGGCGTTTAAGTCCATGTTGACCACTTGATATATTTGATCCTGCTTGTCTTCCACGAACAGATCACTAATATCTATTTCTTCATTCATAATATCAGGAGGAACAGGTTTCTCCGCCGCTCTGGATTATTCCTTGTCTAGACAGTGGGACCTTTTTCCCAAAACCTTGGCTACTGCTGTATCTTTATCCTGGACCACATTAACTTGATCCTTCAGCTTTTTGCAGTGTGCGGCGAAATGCCCTTTCTTGCCACACTGGATGCAGACCTTTTCTTTATTTTTTAACCCTTTGTGATCCTTGGGCTTATTCCCCAGCACAGTCTAGTTAAAAGTCTCTTTTGATCCTTCGCCTCCTTTCATGGGATTTAAACTTTGGACAGATTTGACTTAAAGCTTCTATTTGGAGCATTAAATGTTGCTCCCAAAATCTTCAAATTGTCTACCATTTGCGAGGTAGTTATCTCAGTCATAAATACAGTAGACATCATTCAATGCAAATTGCAATAGGGCTGAAGGGCCTCTTGCAAGGCAATTCTTGCATCAAAGTCGTCTAACACCTTTGCTCCAGCCAGGATCTGCAGTTCCTGGTAGAATTGATCTGCGAAGCTTGTAAGAGACTCATCTTTACAGGATTGAATTCCCATAAAGTCTTGCTTGCGTTTCAACATGTGGGTTAGACTTCCAAATTCCTTCATTATTGCCACTTTAGCCTCAGCATAAGACCAGCTGTCCCCCTCCAGGTGGGGTAACACCAGATTCTGGAAATCTGTGTTCAAGCAGTTCATGACTGTCAACGCCTTCTGACGATCCCCGTATACATTCATGGTCATGTCAAATAGTCAGAAAAATGCTAGGGCATTATCCCGATGGAATGTGGGAAATTTAAGGGTTGCTTTGAATTCCTCCGAGTCATTTTGAGCCAATTCTCTTGGTTCTGCTACTCAGCTCACCTGCGGAGTGACATCAGGCATCATCTCTGAAATATCATTGAATGTGGGCAGCATATTTCTTGGGATATTCGTCTTCCCAAATATCATTTGAAGACTTCCTTCTTTGGCATCATTGGCCAATTCAGACTCACTTACACATCTGTGGGCTTTCAAATCCTCTATTTCTTTCATTGATTTCTCAATGTCCACACCAAACTTTCTCAAATGAACACGAACTGCTTCACATTCCATTTTTAAAAATAGGACCTCTCAGATGAGGTCTCCTTCTTTCTTCTTTAACGAGTTTACTTTGTTAAGTAACTCATTCCTGAAGTTGGCTAAGTTATCAACTCCTTCCTCCACCTTGGTTACTTATTCTTCCAAGGCCGTGAACTCCTGGTGGTCCGCAGAGTTTAAGGCGTTCTGGTTCACTGTGGCAATAACAGTCCACAACTTGCGCATCTCTTCTTTGTATGACATTCTGGATAAATTCTTCTACTCAACTACCCCTGTAGTGAGCACCAAATTAAAAATTAAATCCATTGGGTTTATTATTGAAGGTCAACCCTAGTAATCTTTCTACTGCACAGGTTTGATTTCCTCATGTGCCTCACGTTATAAGAATATATATATAATCCAATAATAGTATGACGACTATTATCCATAGTTGAGTTAGAATTATTTTCAGACCCAACGCTTCAGCCAGTATTTTAACTAATACTTGATAATATACTCATAGGATTCATTCCCTGTAATTTTGTCCTCTCGATCTTCATTAAGATCCTCTGATGGCAGTCTACTTCAGCCTAACACACAGTCGGTAGCAATCCCTAAGCCATGGTTCCCTTCATCTCTAGATTCCCACTCAGATCTTTACTCTTCCCTGAAAGTCCATCAATTATTGCCTTCTGCAATAATATCATTGAGATGGAATCTTCACGCTAGATGCTGATAGTCTAATTATTACCAAATCTACAATAAAATTAATAATGTTCTAAAGTAGTAATGTATAAGTGTATATGTAATTTTAACTATTTAATGTCTATTTTAATGTCTATATTAATGTCTATCTTAATGTCTGTATTTTATTAGAGTGAATCCTAGGGAATTTATAGGGGATTCGGCCATCTAACCCTCAGTTGACACCTCTTTGATGACATGGCAGCTATTGCCATTAAATCACCCTTCCTCATCTTGGCAGGGATGGTCTTCCCCATCCTGACTAGGATTCTGACATTGGACATCCTTGAAACCTCAAACGGAAAGAGTCAGAAACGTGTCCCTAACTTTTTCCTCTTGATCCAAGCGAATCAACAATTATTGGCTAGCGACCTGCTTAGATAATGGGACTTTTTACCCACTAAGGCAGGTCACTTCACCAACCAATCGATTTGCTAGTTGCAGGTGGCATCACTCGCCTCGCAACACATTAAACATTCCCAATCAGTCAGTGATGAAACCTGACCAATCCTAATCAGTACACCTGATAGTTAATCACTATCAGATGCCCTTATTTCATTGGCTGCTCCACCCAATGAAATATTAGGTATAATCCAGATCGATCCTCAATGGATATGACCAGACATATATCCTAAATTCCCCCAAATGTAGTTCCTCCAAAATCAGGTCAACCAATTTACAATTCACTTCGCTTTAGGGAATTTTTCCCCTAGTGATACCAGGTAATCTAGCAGGCTGGGAATATGGGCAAAAATCCCAACAGTGGTCATTGCCTGAGGTGCTTCAAGGCGTTCAGCACCATTTGGGACAATGAATTGGAGGATATGACTTTTGCTATATGTGGAAAACCCCAACATCAACTCCTCATAAAGTTTATGAGGGGGAAGGTGTGAGGTGAGATTCTCAAAGGTTGCCACAAGTGTGAGAATCTGGAAGCATGTTCAGGTGGTGGTTATATGTAATTTTATAATTTAATGGCATAGCTGCGGAAGCAGCTGAGTCCTCTTAGGTGGGGAATCTAATATTGGAATAGCCCTTGTAAGGGCGGAAGTTGATAAACCCTGCTGGCGTTAAAGTGGCTGTTATAAGCTCAATTATCACATTGTCAGCATATGGAAAGAGACGTTCATACTTGATGCGGAGTAAAAAGCAAATATTGGATCAGGGTAGGGATTGGGGTTGGGTTGGGTGGGCTCGTGTGAGGTGGAGCTAAATTCCTTGGATGGACATAGCGGCTGGATGTATTTGGTGGACTGGACGACCCAGTCTACACATTTCTTCCGCTGGGCGGTAAATGCTAGCTTGTGGTGCACCGCTGCCCCATACTGGGGCTGCAGGTGGTGGATCTGAGGACATAAATTTGAAGATTGGTGAGGCAGTGGTGGAAAATCGACCTGTTTTTTCTAAAATCACTTAAAATTGATGTCAAGCGGAAATTGAGGCCTTAATTATTCTTGCGTTCTTGATTAGGAGGTTTTTAGCATCCAGAATCATGAGATCCCTTCCTTGTACGCTGTTCCAACACATCTCTTATCATCAGCATTCTTCTTGTAAGCCTGCATGGCTGCATCTAAATTCGTGCTCACCCCCTGGTGTACTTTCTTGATTATTTTGATAAAGTCCTCCGCTTCCAACTTAGATCCACAACTGGGCTCCATGTTGAAGGCGGGATTGAAGCCATAGTTGGCGAAAAAGGGGGAACAACTGATTAATGCATGTTGGGTATTGTTGTAATTGAATTGGGCCATAGGGAGATGGGAAACCAAATCTGAATGAACTGTGGCGGTTTAACGCTTCAAGAACTGTTCTAGGCACTGGTTCGCTCGTTCAGTCTGCCCATCTGATTGAGGGTGATAGGAAGTTGAATGGCAGGGATAGATTTGCAGAATCCTAAACAACTCTTCCCAAAAGATTGAGTTAAACTGATATCCACAATCGCTGATAATTCCTTGGGGGACCTCTAAAGAGAAAACACATGAATGAAAAATAGTATTGCCATCTCAGCCGCAGTTACTGTGATTTTGCAGAGAATAAATTGGGCGAAATTCATAAAAAGTTCCACCACTACCATGATAGCATCGTAGCCATCAGATACGGGAAATTCCACAATAAATTACATTGATAAAGAAATCCAAGGCCCTTCAGCCTTTTTAACTGGTACCAACAACCCCACTAGAGGCTGTTGATTTGGTTTCATTTGATTGCAGACCAGGCATTCTTTAAAATACCTGCCCAACTGAGCGGCTAACTCCTTCCAATTGTAGGTGCGGCATATTATCTCTAGAGTCTTTGCCTTCCCAGGATGACCAACAGTGATTCCGTCATGATTGTCCCATATGATTTCCAGGAGAAGTGATCCAGTAGGAACCAATAGGCGCCCATGAAACCATACCATCTCATCCTTCAAGTGATAACCCCTGGTAATATTCTCCTGATTCAACACGCTCTTAGAAAGGATCATAGAATATTTTGCCAAAAAAGGCTGAGAAAAGACCAATTTTCTGAACATACCATATAACTCCGCATTTACCAGAGGATCAAGCGCTGGCCTGTGGGCTGAGGGAGAGGGGAGTTGAGACATAATCTTAGCTGGAGGAGTCATCAAATGGGTATTATGCTCTACCTCCTTAGGACCTGGAGCTAAAGCATGGTTGCGGTTCAAAGCATCCGCCAAACCATACTCCTCGCCCTTGGTAAACTCAAAGGAAAAAAAAATCGGGTTAGGGTCTCATGCCAGCGGGTTTGGTAGATTGTCAAGACGTGAGTTGCACGGTAGTACAGCAAGGCATGCTGGTCTGTACATTGTGGAAAGGTTGAAATGCGCCATTAAAGTAATGACGTTAATAAGTCATCGCCTCAAGCACTGCTAAAACCTCTTTAGTATATATAGCATAGTTGAACACAGGCAGAAACATCCTCCTGGATATTACATCCCATCGAATGCTCTATTCCATCTTCACCTACTTTTAAGAGGGCCGCCGCTATGGAAAAGTTAGAGACATCAGAAGCCACAATAAACACTTTATTGGGGTCAACATTGCAAAGGACGGACGTGAACAGCAGGGTGCACTTTACCTCCTGAAAGGCATCCTGCAAAGTTGATAACCACTAAGAACTTTTGCTCCACTCTTCTTATACAAGGGCGCCGCCACTTATAAAGATTTGGTGTGAATTTCTTAAAGAATGTACACGTCCCCAAAAAACACCTCAATTCCTCGACAAAAGTTGGGGTGGGCCATTCACAAAGCGCCTTATCCTTGTCTGGAATTATTGTGTGGCCTTGGTCAAAAACAATGTTGCCCAGGAAGTGACCTGGGACTTAGAGAACACATTTACTTATTTTTAACGTAAGGTCAGATGTCCTCAAACGCTCCACCACCTGCTAAAGGTGTAATGCATGAACTCATTATCAGGGGAGAACACCAGAATATCATCCATGTAAGCTACCGCGCATACCCTCAGTAGATCCCCATAGCCGCTTCAATATAGCTTTAAAAGATACCAGGGGAAATTTTAAGCTCAAAGGGCATAGCCCAAAATTAGAAAATTACTTTTTGTATGGAATTCAGTTAGCCACTCCTGGCCCTTCTTTGTTCCAGACCTGATTGAACGCGTTTAAACAATCCAGTTTAGAGAAGACTTTCATCTTCTCCAAATAGCGTGCAAACTGTGAGTCCACTGGTATGAGGTGCAAATCTGGTACTGTAACATTGTTAAGATTTTTATAAACTACGCATGGACGTAAGGTACCATCAGCCTTCTCAACAAAAAGAAGTGAGGAGCATACTGTGGAGGTTTGCTGAAAAATTGCGTTTATGGCTAACTGATCTTCAACCCACACATCTAAAGCTCCTTCTTCCTGAACAGTCAAATGGTCTTAAGAGAAGATATATGCACCAGATCAACTGTAAACTTGAACTTGTAATCAAACTTTGAATGAGCTGGTAGCTTATTGGATGAAGCCGCATCAAATAAATATTCTAGCCCTTCCAAACAGGAAGAATAGGGTACCTCCAGAGTGTGTTTCAGCAATGGAGCAAGACTGAGAGTGTGGATATTGGACCAGTGGGGTAGATCTCCAGAACGTGTGCTTTAGCCAAAGGGACAACTAATACATGACCATTCTTCAGCTTTAAGGACAAGATATTGGCTTTCAGATTAGTTCTGACGTCAAACTTTCGCCACCACTATACACCCAAAATGATGGGATACAAGAGGTTTTTGATAGCTTTGAAGCGGTCAGCCAAATGATATTTGCCAACTTAATAATCCACTGACCCCATATTTTTGGCGTGCAATATCTTGGGAAGCCCCTCCCCTAACCATACCACCCGGCAAGTGGCTCAGCTCAAGGTAGTCAGCTAGGTCTTGGTCAGTAAAATTCTCAGAAGTTTATGTATCCACTAAAATAGTCATATTGATTTTCTAAAAAGGGAATGAAAGGGTAGCAGCCAACAAAATGTATCAAGAATGGTCTTTATTAATAGCAGACTAAGCCAACACTTCACCAAAAAAAATCCTCATCAGTCTTAAGCATGCCTACAGGGTACGTTTCTGCATCATAGAGTAGAGAGGGATAATTTCCTCTCTTTCTACTGAGGTCACATATCACTTTAATCTTCAGTAATTGCATAAACAATTTAATATTGAAGAATTAGCTCTTTTTCTATTTTCTGTGCTCTGAGGATCATGATAGTGGTCAAGCGTGGGTTCTCTGGGGTGATATAAAAATGAAATGAGTTCAATATCTGAGTCATAAAAAAATATCAAGGGCTTGGTTTTATAAAAAGAACATCGTTATAAAACGCTTTTTGGGCCACAAATAACCCCATACCCATTCTGGCGACAAATTTTACATTGTTATCCAAAGCCATTACCACCAGGCCCTTAGTTGATGATCCAGCCTGCACCATCCAAAAGCGGTTCCAAGGAAAAACCATTTTAGTTGCATTAATTTTATGAATTTTGGTGGAAAGTTGGGGAATTATGACTTTCAGATTGCGAAGCATCCATATTCACCATGTACAAGCAAGAAGGGTGGGGAATTACAGTCAGAGGTACAAGAATAATGCTGAGATGCTTCGACTATTGGCAATTGAGAAACCTAAGGTTAGCCCCACTGTAGCTCTGACCAACAGCTGGTGCACCAAATTTGCACTTTGAAAAAGTCCCACACGGAAAATATTCATGAGTGTAAAATAAAGAGTTTGGTTGTCTAATGTCAAGAGAGTGTCTATAATTCTCCAGTTACCAGCAAGGTGGTGCAAAGTGCATAGCCACAAAGTCAGAAACTTGTCATGAGTATTATGGTAAGATGGAACCGCAAGGGTGCCAGAGCCAAAGTAACCCTGTGCAAGGGAGTATAACGTAATGTAAAGTAGTTAGAAACTGATAAACAGGAACGCTAGGGTGGCCCCACAGGGGAGCCCATATTAAAGCTGAGATCAGTGCTAAAGGTTTGGGTCCTCAATTTGGAGGGAACAAGGGATCCTAAAAGTGCACTTTATCTTATAGATACTCTAATGAAGATATAACTGCCACCGTTGTTAAAGATCTCCTCAAAAAGATCATTGAACAGGTTCACATTGTAACCATAAATTAAAAATTTAGATAACCAGGTTTTATTTAAAGGAATACAACCAACAAGGAAGGTTGGTATTTTAAGAATTATATTTAACAATTTGGGGGATTCAATTAATAAATGGAAATGGTACTTAGCCCTGGCGCACCAATAATTTCACGCTTCCATTGGGCAGGGTACTATAGATAGTAACTGACCAAACTCAGGCTATCAATTGAAGGCAAGGCTGACCCAAGTTGGAAATTTTGAAAATTGAACAGGTTTTAAAACCCCATTTTCCTATCAATCGAAATGACCTTTATGGTTAATAAGGTAACTCGGCCATTTTAAGGCTAATGCTGTAATATGAGCTGGGTGTTATGCAATTCACCTGGACCAATCTGCGCATATCTGGCCTGAACCCAGAGTTGGTCCAAGGTATGCTTTAGGTCAGGAAGGTCCGCAGCTTGACCTTTTGGGCTCTTGACGCTCATCCTTGTCTTGGCTTTTGGTACCCTCAATTAATTCATCTAAAAATGACAAAAAGGGTTAATATCAACCAAAGTTGCTGATATGTAAATGAGAATAAAAGATTTAGTTGAGGAGGATTGTTAATAGGAAGAAGCAAGCAATGAAGAAGGAATCTTTTGTTATATATTAAACTATATAAAGTAGTGTGGCTGAGGCGATTGCTACATTTTCAATAGACTCTTTACATTTGTCTCATGGGCCAACGATCTCCATATCATCCATATCTTGCTCACTAGGATTGACCCTGCACAAAACCTTTAGGAGTATCTCAACAATTCCGCTTATTTATAACAGAGGTGCTCACTACAGGTGTCTATTGATCAACACCAAAAATAAAAACTTTATAAAGAACTCCAGGCATCAGCTATGGCGCATCTGGACTGCACTGATGGGGAATCCTCCCAACAAACTGTGCCAAACAAATATAATGAAATAAAATTTGCCTTGGACGCTGTGCTTAAAAATGAAGGATGAGCTTCTTCAGAAGGTTTGTGCTGATAAAGCTGCTTCCGTTTGATATTGATGAGAATATCCATGGGTTTTTAAAGTAATTTGAGTTTACAGCATTAGGAGCCTCAGATCAGCATAAAGCAAAACTGTTAATATCCACCTTGGTTGTTTTAGTGCTGACAAGTAACCTGCTGTCTCCAAACAGTTCCTTTCCATACCAAGAAGTGAAGGATACGGTGTTGTTGTTTGGAGGAACCGTGATGATGTTGCAGAGAAGGCTGAGTTCTTGATCATCAGGTTTCAGCGTAATGAGGCCCTCACCATGTTTGCTGATCAATTTATGGCGGAAGCCCACGTGTTAATAAGGGCAGGAACTTTATCCAAATCAGACGTATGCATAGCAATTACCTACTCAGTGAAGACATACCACAAGCCTACAACGTCATGCCTGCATTTTTGGAGGAGGATGTATCCATGCTCAAAATTGTCCAGTTTTTGCGCCGTCTATCTGCTGCCTTCACTCCGCCCAATACATAGCGGAAACCTACAGCAGCCGTTGCCAGACCTTCTTATTCAGGGGAATTATCTTGCACTGTTCAGAGCCGCCTAATAACCCCTGGCCTTATTATAACTACATGCCTTGCCCTTGGCTGAGTTACATCAGCCGTTCAACTATCAGACTGTTCCTGATTTCGCTGGCCACCCACAGCCCAACTTTTAGCTAGCCATCTACCAATAATCATTGATACTGGCCTTACATGGAAACTGCTTTGAATGCAGTTGCCCTGGGCACCTGGCACAGAGTTGCCCCATTGTCAGATCCATTACGTACAGTAGGAACAGTCCTACAAGGGAAAAGTCTGAGCTAAGTAGAGACAGAACTCTCTACCTCCGCTATTACAGCCCCAAACGTCCCACCTGAACATAACATTTATTCAGCGGAAGTCCCTAAGTACAACAACGCCTTCCTATATAAACATCTTATTGGAGGTGTGAATGCATTGACATGAGCGCAAGCTAAGGGCATGGAGGAAAAGGACCTCTGGAGCACCTGAAGCCTTACGCCTGCAAATGTTTGACCAAATTTATACAGATGAGCCAGATCCGTCCTCAGATGCGTATTACCAGAAAGGGGTTTCTAGAAATCATCCAGGTGGATCATTCCAATATTATCAGAATTAGGGGTGTTGGTTAGTTGGGTGTGATTGCCAGCTAATTGCCTAGTTTTATATTTTTTATAATTATTAATCTATTTTAGGTTTGAGGGAATCTGTTTTTGCCGCCAATTTACCATTTGATAGTTGTTGTGGGAATTTCTGGTGGAAAGCTGAATATATGTTGCTGAGAGACCATCTAGTACTAAAAAAATATATGTTGCTGAAAATCCAAAAATGGTTCTGCTGATAATTTTAGTGCACCAGCAACTCATGCTGAGGATGCTCAAGGTTTAATTAAATTATGAATTAAAATACAGTTGACTGGCGACTTGTGCCAAGGATGGATCACCCTAATTTAATATTTGTCTAGAAGAGCGGATAGAAAGGGAATTATTACCACAGATGACCATTAACTTATACAACTGCCAGATTTGGATGGACGAGGGGTTTAATTGGCAAAGTAGCCTATGGTATAAATAGCCATTCTTCCCTTTAAATAAAGATCTCTATTTTCTCTTATTTATTATTATAATTTTAATAGTTTATCAGCTAGGTTAAAATAATTAGGGACTGGAGATCCCTGAAGCTGGCGCAAATGTGACACGCCTGGAGTGGCCAATGCTGCCAGCTCCAATATCTTTCCCTAGTAGTAACTGGCAGGAATCAGGTCAACTGGCCACCAATGATTTCGCTGACTGGCTGTCAGCTCTGCGGGGTGCAGCGTGGGAGTGCTTTAGTTGCCCAGGATGGGGGCAGGACTTTCCAGGGCATGTCCAGATGGGTTGGCGAAGGGTTAGGATGGTGGGGCAGCGTGGGAGTGCAATTACCCAGGATGGAGGCAGGACTTGCTGGGGCACATAATGGACTCTGGGTCTAAGGTGAAGTCAGTGGTCTGCTTTATTGGTGGGTTGGACGCAGACTCCAATGGGGTTGGTACACTTATTAAGGCAAAATGGCAAAGGGTCAACCATTCTTCATACTGGTTGACATAGCACTAGCAGAGCCCAAGGTCATTTTTGTGACAATGGTGCTCACTACAGGGGGTTCCACTATTGTGTTGTCCGAGTAGTTGAGGACAGGCTAAGAGGTGGTGAGAGCCACTGGTTTGGACCTGGCGCTCCTTTGAGGGGGCTCTGGGGTATTCTTGTCCCACCATCAGGGTGGGTCACACTGAAGGATACCATCTGGTTAAGTGGAGGGAAATGTCAGGAAATTAACCAGATGGATCCTTAAAATAATATCAGAATTAGGGGTGCCGGTTATTCAGGATTGATTGCCAACTAATCGCTTAGTTCAATATTATATAATGTTATAATTATTGATTTAATTTAGGTTTGGCAGAATCTGCATTTTCCGCCAATTTACCATTCAAGGGTCATTGAGGGAATTTCCAGGGGAAAGCCAATGAATTCATTACCAATCATATGAATAAGGTTCCGCTGAATAATTTGGAGCACGGGCAACTCACGCCAAGGATGCTTGAGGTTTAGTTATATTATAATTTATACTCAATCTACAAGTGACTCATGCTAAGGATGGATCGGCCTAATTTAATATTTTCGTGATCAGATGAGCGGATTGGGAGGAAATCATTACCATAAATGACCAAAGATTTATAGAAGGCTGGCTTAGATGGCTGAGGGGTTTATTAGGCGATTTATCCTATGGTATAGTTGGTCATTCTTCCCTTTAAATAACGATCTCTCTTTCGCCCTTATTTATTTTAATTATAGGTTGTTTGTCAGCTAGGTTAAAATATAAAGGGACTGGAGATCCCTGAAGCTAGCGCAAGGTGACACGCCTGGAGTGGCCAACGCTGCCAGCTCCAATACCTTCCCCTATGAGGAACCAGCGGGAACCTGGCCAATTGGCCACCAATGATATCACTGACTGGCTGTCAGCCCTGCGGGGTGCAGCGTTGGAGTGCCTTGGCTGCCCATGATGGGGGCAGGACTCACTGGGGCACACCACAGACCCTGGGGCTAAGGTGAAGTCGATGGTATGCTGTTTTGGTAGGTTGGATGCGGAATATAATGGTGTTGGTATGCTTATGAATGTGAAATGGCAAAGGGTCAACCAGTCTTCATACTGGTTGGCCTGGCACACTAGCAGGGCCCACGGTCAATTTTACAATAGGGGTGTTCATTGCCCTCCCTGTGGATGCTATTGTTAGAGAATGTGACAGATGGGGTCTCTGAAAACTGCTATAAAGCAGTTAGGCAAGTGTCCATGTGAGTGCCCACAGGCAGGATAGCCCTGCTGTAGAGATGTCCCTAATCTGACTGTGTGGAAACCACTTTACTACGAAAGTTTAGGCTACAGTTAAGACTATGCTGGCGCTCAGAAGGAGGGCCTGACCCCTGAGAGGGCGTACAATGACTGGATGGCCTTGTCAAAGTCTAAGCTGCTGTCCATGTGGGGATTCTGAGTTTTCTCTTACTAAACTGATTTGCAAATACAAAAACTTATTCAAATTCATTAAGTTTTTATTTAATTTATAAAAAGATGAAACTGCTTTACACAGTTTCGCCTGCTCAGATTTATACTGAGCTTAGTGGGGAAGAGCGGGTCCTGTTCCCCGTGGAGTCCAGGGTGTCTTCTCAGTGGAGGGCCCTATTTGAGAATTTAGACCCTCAATTCTGGCGTTGTGGACCATTCTTGAACTCGGGCTGGGTACCCATGGGGTGCAGAAACTTTTCCGCATTTATTATTCAGCTTCAATTTGCTCTCAAAGCCTGGGCCATTCTCTTCACCCATATTCCCTTATATTGGTTCATTGCCTCTTTTGGGAATATTTTGTTCGGTGACATCTGGTTGGCTAGAGCACCATTCACAAGGACTTTCATCCTTGTCAATACTCCCATAAACGATGGGTTTAGCCACACCTGATTGGCCAGAAATTCATGTCTGAGGGTCCAATCCCTTGACGCCGCATTTAGTATACTGGATTTGGCAGCATCTGGTTGGCCAGAGCGCCATTTCCAAGGCTTCTCTTCCCCGTCAGGCTTTTGATTTGTTTTTCATTCCGATTTTGAGACATCTGATTTAACAGATTGCCATTTATGAAAATCAGTGCGGTTGAGCCCCTCTCCCCTAGCCTTGACTATCGCCCTAGGGAA